>JANHGL010011537.1:1084-85969 GCA_024611195.1 Ceyx melanurus | reverse complement strand
TTTTAAAATGTTTTAGTAACCCTTTTCCCTTTGCCTCTTTTCCCTAATGGGTTTTTTTTGGCCGGTTTTCACCCCCCCCCCCCCCCCCCCCCCCCGCCCCGTTAATGGCATGTGGTAATATTTTTCCCCCAAAGGTGACCCTCCAACAATGTGTCTGTGGACTGAAGAGATGAACTGAATTGTCATAGGCTGTGGGATGAGTTATTTTTAGCTGTTGGCATTTCAGGCTGGAACACTTCATTCTGTCGCGCTTGTTAATGAGTCATCTGGAGAAAATGGGCTTCTTGCTTTCAGAGAGGTTCTGTAGCAAATAATAATAGGCTAATCTCTGCAGGAGATATTCTGTCAAGTAACTACAGCTTCAGCTAGAAAATATGTTGAAATGGAGACTTATCTCTGTAAGAATAAGCATTCATTTACTGTGATTATTGTATTATGATGTGTATGAAAACCTCAACAACTGTGAGACTGATGAAGGGCTTAGTAATGGTTTAATGGTGAAACATCTCAGAGCAAGACAGTTAATTGAATATAGTCACCTTTTCCAGATAGTGAGGAATACACAGTTGCTTCTTAATTCAGAACATGCACTTTCTGGAATTTGAATGTGTTGTCTAGTTCCAGGAATCTTCAGGAAAGATTCTTAACTAGATAAAATCTATATAAGGCTTGCATATGTGAGAGAATCCCAAATTTATCAACATTCAGAGAATTATTTTTGAGGATTATCCAGCAGACTATTTTTGTTTTTGTCTGTGTGTGCAATTCATAGTCTCTCCTTTCACCACTTCCCTCAGGGTTTGAAGGATTTTGTGCTGCTATAATATGGGAGGCTTTGTTTTGCCACTAAAAATATCACCAATCAAGTAAAAATCTCCATGTAATAGTATTTAATATAAGTTAATCATTGGGGGGGGGAAGAAAAATCCCCAAGTCCTGTTCTATAAAGGAAATAACTTAAAGCATAGCATCAGTGTCAAGTCTTTTTGTCGCCTCTGGTACTTCTTGTGCCACTTTAAAATCTAAATGTTTACCTTATTTTGTTTATGCATCTTCCTCTTCTAAATTATATTACAAGTCTGAAGAGGTATTTCTGTTTTTGTGGCAAGATGTTTTGTTTAGAGCTAATAATTTATACTCTCCCTTGATTATTTAGTCATTTGGGTTTGCATTTTTCAATTAGCAATGGAATATTGAGATAAAAGAGAACATTTTGTTTTATCTCTTTTAGATAAATATTTTTGTATTAGCACTTGTTAACCCTTCAACCTATACTGTTTTAGCCCATCTTCTCACATTGCTGTGATCACTGTACAAAATGCTTTTAACCAATCAAGTGTAATGATTCTGATGTTACTGCTCTTCAATAACCCACAGGACTTGGACTGGGGTAGTCAATATTAACATTTTACTTCTTAGAACTTGGACATATATCTGTGTTGCAGACAGTTGTCTCGTGGTGAAAATACTTGAGGAACCTCTAAGCAAGCTGGTATATCCAGAAGCAATTTAACTGCAGTAGCATGGAGGTTTGCATGGGAAAACCTTGTCTTTTCACAGGAAGAATTGACTTATCCTAAACATCAGGCTGGAGCGGTGAGACTGCTTCCAGATCCTGATCTCATGAGTTGCTGACTAGGTGGATACACTGCACTGATTCTATAGGTTGTCCCATAACTGTCTCCCTGGCAGAAAGTTTATGCATCATCTATACTATATATCCAGACCTTGGATGTCATCCCACCAGTTTAAGTTCTCCTGCTTGTAGGAGAGCCAGGAGTTTGTCTTTTCCAAAAGTGAAAGCAGTTATCCTTTCTGAACAGATCTGGTTCCTTCCATTTTAAATCCTTTTTCATCCCCTAAGTATCCTAAGTTGTTGATAACAAACAGTTGATTCCTTCTGTAATTTCCAGTGCCACATAATTAAAATAAAGGTGTGGACTCATGATTATTTACCTGTCAAAAACATAGAAAACTCAGAAAAAGGAAATATATTTGGGAATATATATGTATGCTTATGGTTATAATTATTGCCTGTGGTTTTGAGCTACAGAAATT
Source organism: Ceyx melanurus (assembly GCA_024611195.1). Taxonomy (NCBI): domain Eukaryota; kingdom Metazoa; phylum Chordata; class Aves; order Coraciiformes; family Alcedinidae; genus Ceyx; species Ceyx melanurus. Next base: position 83,911 of record JANHGL010011537.1, on the reverse strand, counting down.
CATGTTATTGCCCACTATCACTGGGTGACTATCTTAAGGGATATTCAAGACAGAGCTGTGTTGAGAAAAAGGGAGATTGAAGAGAAGTTAAAAAAAATTGGTTTTTACTGTTAGTTGTGCTTAAAGCAGGGTCGTCTTCACTCATTATTTGTTCCTGAGGAAAATTTATAGTTCATTATATGTTAATATGAGTTTAAAGTGGACGTGCAATGTGGTCTTGGTCTACTTAAATGTTCTGATATTTCTTTAATGTTTTCTTGGTTTAAATTTACTGACTGGTTACTGATTTAAAAGAATTTAAAATAACACAAGGAGTAGGAAAAAATAGATGTCGTAGCAGTGCAGTTGAATTGAACCATTTATATTATTTTAAAGAACAAAAAATGGTTTTAGATTGTGGTTAACAGCTGTTTCCATTGTTTTGGACTTTGTGTTAAAAGAAATTATTACTCCGATAAAATACTTCTTAATCTGAGTGATGTATGGAAACAATTAGCTTATAATTTCATTTTGGAACCGGTCTGCAAACCTTTCTAATATTTTATTGACTGAATTGGAAGCCAAGCCTTGCAACTTCGTTAAATTATTTTTTTTTCTGTTTTGAACTATTTATAGATAAAAGTAGAAACTATGAAGTTACTGCAAAATGTTTCTCTATGCCAGGTGTGAATGTGCATTTTTTTTCTGTTAGCTCTTCACAGGCAACTTAATATGATCTGTACTATGACTTTAAGTAATCTAAATTGTAGCAAATATGAAGTCTAAGATTTCTTGATGACTGAACACTTAATATTAAAATATTCTTGGCAAATATTCTATTAAATTAATCAAATTTTCACTTTGATGTGAGCTGGAGTAAGTTGATGCTTGTGAAAGAGCAGTTCCAATTAGCATTCACTAAAGGTTTAGTGATGGATAACACCTGGTCTCTACTATGCCAAGTAGGAAGCATCTTTTGCAATCTCGTGATTGTTGCATAATTATGATTATGATCTCTAATTAGCTTTTAATTTTGTAAATCTAGTCTTATTTTCAAAACCAGTCAGTGTTACTTGTGTTCCTGCCTTCCTATTGTAGGACAAACAAAGCTGCTGATGTTAAAGGGATTCTGAAGTATACTACTTTGTGATGTGGTACACACCTGTCCCTTCTCTGGGTAGTTAGCAAGGAAATTTGGGCACACATAAAATTACTGGAAAGTCTCAGAAAGCATCTGTTCTGCCCATGCTACTTATGTGAAGGAAACAAGATGATGGGGGTTTTGGAAGTAGCGTTTGCCAAACGTATACTGGGAACACTGGGAGCAAGTGTAAATATTCTTGTAATCCTGCTGAGAAGCAACAAAAGGAATGACCTTGTTCCTTCGTGCTCCAGAACATCCTTGAGGGCATCCAAAGATGAGGAAGGCAAATGCCACATACCTTTCCTTGCCTGCAGTGGGTTTTGAACCACATTGGTGATGTGTAAGGGCAGGGAGCTCTTTCTGGCCATGGTATTTTGCAGTAGATACTGTGCTGCTGCAAATCCCTGCATGTATCTGCAAAATTTTTGAGTCTTGGCTGATCTTTTGGAAGATCTTCCAAAAAGACAGTGGGAGGAAAACACAAACTCGTAGTGAATTACTGCATAGATGGAAATTCTCTAATAGTGTTTCTGATTATTTATCCTTAGATTAAACTTATAAAAATGTTTTTATTAGAAATTAATACAGGGAGAGACATTTTAGTCTCCTTGTACTATACTGTAGTAATAATATATAATACACATCTTAAAGTTCATGAAGGTACTCTGCATATATATAACGTGCGCATGTATTTGTAGTGTTCTGTGACAGTCAGAAAAGTAACCTTTTAATAACCTTGTTGGTATAATTTTCTTTTACTTTTCCTACACCATTTCAGAATATCAAAAGAAAAACTTTCCTTGTGGGAGCCAACGCTTCTGAGTGTAATCACATACATTTCTGAGATAATGTAGAGGAGGAAGATAAACAGATACCCTGGAATAAGGGAGGTTTTTCAAGAAAACTTGCATAAATTTGTCTGACTCTTTTCTGAGAAAAGAAAAAAAATTACTTTGAGAAATGTCTTTAAATCATGATTCTTAAGAGTTGATGTTTTAACCTTACATTTGAATGACTGTTACTTCTTCCATCTTGTTTCAATATGCCTAAATGCAAACACATGTGGAAAATGTGCTTTTGGCTTTTATCAAACTGACATTTAAGTGCATTTTTTTTTTCAACGTCGCTAACATTTGTGGTAAAATATTTCAAAGCTATGAATCTTGCAATTTGCCTATGTGTTTTTTTCTCTTTTTTTCCTTTTTTTTTTTAACTCCTTTCATATATTAACATTTGGTACGCATAATCCTAACCTGGTTGGAATTACTGGCTTTTTTCATTTGCTGTTTGTTTGGATGAGGTGATTAGGAAAATACTTTGTCAAAATTCTAGTTTGCAACAGTAAATACTTCCAGGAAGATTCACTGTTTTCTGAACTTCAGTAAATAAAGGAGTAAAATATGACAATCTGCTCTGTTAAATTGTAGCCATCATATTCTTAACACATATAGCTTTCTTTTGTGCTATCGGTCCATGATGCTAACCTGTTTCCAATACTTCCTTTTTAGCATGTTTTCATTCTTCCCCTCTACTCCCCTATCCATTCCCAAGCTCTTTAATTCTGTGCCAAGCTAATAAGGAGAAGAACTAGCTCTGGGTAAAGTCAGTCATTGCCAAGCAGATGTTATAAAGTTTTCTCATGTACCTCTGTGATTGTAATAACTTCTATAAGGCAATATTTTTGACTGTTAGGTCCAATTTAAGTAAGAACAACCAGTTAGATCGTCATCTCAATCTTAATTAGTCATATGTCAAATACTGGGGATGAAATGGTTCATATATTTATTTTCCTTGGGGTTTGAGCTTTAAACATAGAGTTGGATAATTTAGATATATAAATTAGGTACACTCTTTAGAGCTGAAAATATTGACTTTTAATTCACATTATTTGTCCTAAAGTATTCTCCCTTTTCTTGCCATTTTAAAATAATACCTCGTGGTTTAATTCCAGTGTTTGAATCTGGAGACAAGACCTTTCCCTTAACTCTAAATGAGAATGTACTGAGGATCAAATTGTGAGGGCTTCAGCTTGCCTGCAAAGGCTGAGCAGGGAGGGCTGGCTTTGTCCAACATGTGCCCCATCTGCCTGGCGCTGGGGCTGCCTGCACCGCCTGGCACTGGCCCAGCCTGGAAGCAAACTGAGAATGAGACAGATGACAGACTTGTCCAGATGTACGCTAACTGCTGCTGCCATGCCCTGCAAAACAATCAGGATGCAGGTTTGCATTATTTAGTTGTTTGTGTTAATTTATTCCTTAAGGGGTTTCTTGAAAAATGGAAATAATATTTGGCACTTTTTTTGTTTTACAAAGTTTTACAAAGCTTTTATTAGAAGAGGTTGTATAATATGATGCTCACTTTTCCCCCCCTCCATTGGCTGTGAAATTAGTCCATATATTATTCTGACGCAGGTTACTTAATTGGAATATTTAGGCTTTAAAAAAATGCTCTTAAAGGGATCAAATACCTGTCAATGTATTAATCTGATTCCCCTCACAGCTGAACAATTAAGCTACTCCCATATTTTCATATGACTACTACTTGCAACTAAAAATAAATATCTGGGAAAGGTGTCAGAATCACTATTAATTACTATTTTTAATTAAAAGCTAATTAAAATTAATCCCATAGCTTGCAAAGATACCAAATTCTAGTGTACCTTCTTGTCTACAGAGGCTCAACAAAGGCTGGCTCCCCACGCCCCAGTTTATGTCCAAAGAAGTTGTTGTTGGAGATCTATGTACAACCTGCAGCCTTGTACTGATTATTTCAGAGGTTTCTATCTTAGTGTTTTTGAAGGTTTTTATAACACCAAACAAAAATGTACCATCCACTGGAAATACTGTATTATTATTATTATTATTATACAAAATAACCAGATTTTTTGTCTTACATCCAGGCTGTCATTATCTGGCACACAAAAGCAAAAAGGGCAAAAATTATTTTTCTCTCCTCTCTAGCTGTTTTTGGCAGCTGATGTTTTTAAAGTATAGCTCCCTGCTGATGTATGCTATTGAGTTCATCTTAGGTAATAAGCAGATATATCAAAAGACATCCAGGGCAACACACCCTGCTGAAAAACAGCAGATTACTTTTCTCTACTTCTTGCAGATAAGTAGTTTCTGACATATGCATCAGAAGTGTTTTTTTCCTGGTGATTTCTCTATATAAGACAGTCAAATGTTGGTATTCTGTGGCCATTTTGCTCTTCAAAAGAGTTTCTTAGTAGTCTAATATAAATTGTGTACAAAAACCTAACAACATTACTTGGATTGCTTTAATTTTCCTTCCTGTACCTCCTTCACTTTATCAGCCTTCAGTTGTAGAGAATGTTTTATGTCCTTATTTTTGTTGTCAGTTTGGTTTTGAAACCATGGTGAGCCAAACACGACTCTTATTTGTTGCTGTGTAACATAGAACAAGATGATAGTCTCAGCTCCAAAAAGGCTCAGATTTTGTGTATAAAGCAAGTTCTGAGAGATGTATGTTGATCCAGGAGAGGGTTGACAGTCATAATGCTGAAGAATAGCCTTGGGAAATCCCACAGCCTTGCTGATGACTTCTCTAGACATTTTGGTGGAAGATAGTTTGAAGGAAGAATTAAAGTTGTCTTACTAATATTCATAGAGAATTTCAGTAACTGGACATTGGATGATATCATGGGTTAGTGATAGAAAAGGTATTTTTATGGACTGCTTTGTTCCTGGATGCTGCTGTCAATCTGAGTGTACTAAATGAAGGATGGAATGTTCAGTGCCTGATGCTTTGCAGGACCTTGGAATCATAGAGCAGTGCCTTCTGCTCGAAATGACTGAGAAGGGACTGGAAGAGGGGCGTGGGGAGAGGCAAGCTGGTCAGAGGGGTAGCTGACAGATGAGCTTTGCAGCTGTCTGAAGGGATCAGCTACTAGGTTGAGGGCATTTATCTCTATATTGGGCTGTGAGAAGGAATAAGCGTAAGGTGTAAACTTAGTTGGGTAAGAGGACACAGCAAAATGGACAGTGATGCTTAGCTTAGGAGTGGTTTGAGTGACAGTGTGGGGAAGTTGTGAGCAGTGATTTTTGCTGTGGGGAAATGCTAACAGCTGTCCACGTTTGAGGATGTAATGATATGGCAAATGTAAGACAAGCCTCCAACTCCTGTAATGCCAGGAGGTGCATTTTGGTTTTCTTGTGGAGGTGTTTTGTTGGTTTTTGTTGTTGTTGCCTTTTTGTGTGTGGTGTTGGGTATTTTTTAATTTTGTTTTTATGTTTTTGTTGTTTTGCATTTGTTTTGGCAGTCTCTTTTTTTTTTTTTGTTTAACTAAAAAAATTTGATTCTTGTTTGTATTCTTTCATAAAATAGCTTATTTCATTACCTTCCTATACTTTTTTTTTTTAAATAACTGTTAATTCTGTCAAAAGTGAAACTATTGACCAGGCTCACCTCAGTATCAAGTTCAACTAGCAGTTGATCCTTTTTAAAAGGGGGGAAGTGCTGTTGCCTCTAATATAATTGAGGAAAATATTCACATACCCCTTTGGTCAGAGCAGTTGCTACAGTTGATCAGCAGTATCACAGTTGAAAACATATGCTGCTGCAAATGCAAGCTTGTTTTTTTAAAATATGCTGTAATATGGTGAACAAATTCATGGTACCAAAAATAGAGGCCCCTCTCTATGGTGCTGATTGTGGGATTTATTATTCTATTATTTAAGGTAATGGTATGTTGCTAGGTCAGGAGAAGGGTCAGAGTTCTCAGATACAGCACAGCCTTAAGAAATAGAATGACCAACAATTGCAGAACCTGAAACAAAAATATTATTCAGTCTTGCTCATAAGGTTCTAATTTTCTTGAATTATCTGAAGTGTGATAACAGCTTAGTCCTGAAGCACACACAGAAGCTCTGTTGAGCATTCCCAGCCCTCAGAGCAGTTTCTACAGTTGAACCTTCTTGAAACTGGAGAGTTTGACAAAAGCAAACCCCCTGTTTCTGAGGCATGCTGGAATGACAGAGGCTTCTCTTTGCAGGTCAGCCAGCCAGGAGACAGTGACAGTCAGTGTTCCCACGCTGCCTGGGCCATCTGCTGACATGATGAAGAATGTCTATCCAACTTTCCATCATCTTACGATAAAAAGCTATGGCCCCTCTTAATTTTGAGGTCATTCTTGATACAAATTTGGTGTCTTCTGGATTAAAACAATAGAATTTATATTGTTTTGATGTGTCGTGGGAAACACAGGAAAATCACTTTTGCATTTGTCCAAATTCTCATTCTATTTTATTTAACAGACCTTTAGAGGTGTTGAGTTTACTCTCCTAATTCAAAGAAAATGAGTTAGGTTTGCTAATGTCAACTGTTATTGTTTCAGATTGAACATTATTTGTTTTAAGTAACTCTAAAATAATTTTTTCAGATTATTTCTTAGATTACATGGCTGTCATTTTGACATGTTCATAGTACAGACAGTATTTCAAAGCTATTACCTTTTTATTCCCCCACCTCTTGATACTACCTCTTTTATTCATTCCGATTGCCAGATAAGTATTTTACATATTGATCTAGATTTAGAGGTGTTAATATAAGTGATAAACTACAGTATGCTAAGTTTATAAGGTTCAACATGTCATTAAATAATACAGACATAGAAACAATAAATCTCTTTAGGTAAAGAAATTAAAATATTGATTGGCACGCTTGTAGATGTACAAGGATAAAAAATAACCAAGTGATTTGGACACACACTCAAATTGATTGAAGAGGTAAGATGTCAAATTAAAATATTGCCAAGATGCTGAATTGGTTCATAACTGTTTCTATGACTTTGCTTGAGAAGTAATTGTTAGGAAACTTGTTTTTTGTTACTTTTTCCCTACTTTCAGCTACTTGCTATCGTTGGAGGTTTCATTTGACTGACACAGAATTGGTGGATAGTTATTAGTATGGATAACTGAAAATCATACATGGTAAATTAGTTGTTTCTTTCTGTATCATCTGCCCTTCAGTAGTTGGCTAGGGTGAGTAGCTCATTATTCAAACATTTTAACTGAAAAATACTGTAGGAATAGTAAAAAAAAAATGCTCTTATTAGTAATGTGGTACTGAAAGCCAAAACCTTACAAACTAACAAGTCATTATTTGACAAATCTATCCCCAAAGCTGTTGTTCACATGCTCTGAGGAGGCGGGGGCTGTGAAGGGGGAGGACAGGTAGAGTTGGCAATGTGTCTGAAATAAAGGTGTTGCTGTTTTAAAGAGTGCTGCAGGTGAATACAATAAAATATTTTGAAATATCTTACTGGGCATGATTCATTAGTGAAAGGGAAACATCTCCAGTTAAAAGACCTTAAGGACCAATCTATGTTATTAATTAGGGCTGACCTTGAGGTCATCTTGACCTTCAAACATGCAAACAAATTTTCCTGTAAACATTTTAATTTGCCTGCAGAAATACATCTTTCTAATGACTTCTGAGGTTGTTAGTCCTGATGTTTAATCTAAATACTTGTTTTTGAAGTGTGCTTAGAGCTTGACCACAGTGCAGTCAGTCTTTATGCACAGCTCCATGCAGCACCCACAGCTCCCTCCTTCTAGAACTCCATATAGGTCTTATGCCTAAAGTTTGTCCTGAAATCCGAAGGTAGATATGTCTGTTAAAGGTTTGAATACTTGTTTTGATGTTCAAACCTAATAACAGAGTGCTGAGCGTTGCCAGGGAGTGCAGTGTTTTCATAGTAGTAGAACTTGGAGGGTTTGAAAGCTCATGGGGAGACATGGCTTTTCTGTTCTCATTTTCTCTCAGACTCGATTTGTTCATAAAAGTTCTTCACTGTCAAAATGTACTATTACATGTGAAAACTTATAGCACCCTTGTTTGGTCAAATTATTTTTGAAATAGACACCAGATCTCATCGGTCTTCTCACTTAATTTTATATTCTGTTTCTAGCTTTAATGAGGTGGAATAAGTATCTGAATGTCTTTCTATAATTTTTCTTCAAGTGTATATTTTTTTCAATCTAGGATTTCATTGCAGTCAAGCTGATGCTTCATATAATGTTGGGTTTTTTTCAATTGTCTTCATTTGCAACTTTTAAGGAGAGGGATTCCAGTTGATGTCACACTTGGCTTTGTAAATTTGGACAAAATCTAATTTTTTGTTAATGTACTCCTAATATTTGTTGTCTTTTGAAAAATAAAAGTATTGTAGACTTCACTTTTTTTCTTCTAATTTTTTTTTTTTAACAGATTTGAAGAACTTGTGAAAAAATTCAAAGTAGAATATCATGCTGGTGGTTCTACCCAAAATTCCGTTAAAGTGGCCCAGGTTTGTTCTTCAAGTATTATTGCTAATTGAAAGTGCTGAGCTTATTTTGTCTTGATGCTCTGAATGGTCTGTGTTTGTTGTCAGTACTACTGAGTGGGTTCTAACCTGTGTCATTCTGTGATTCTAACCACATATATTAGGTAAGAGCTAGAAAGCTTGTCTGTAAAAGATTTAAATTTAAAACTTTTTTTTTAATACAAGTATAACATTTCTGACTATGGATATGATGAATAGCAATAATAATGACTTTGGTTTCAGGTATATTAGCTTTCCTGTAAGTATGCAATTTGTCACAAGATTTTTAAGCATATACCTGCAAGTATATTTTTATCTTGTTATAGATGTACAAATCTTTTAAATACAGTCTGTATATTGTTATTTATAAACTTTTAGTGAATGATCCTGGCTTATTAATGTTCAGACTTCCTCTATAATTAATACTTACTGCCAGATAGCATTAAAAGCACATTTGGAAGAAATTAAGTTATAATTTAAGAAAGGTTGCCCCTGACAATAAAAAGGAAAAATTCATTATAGTAATAATCAATGCTGCTTTGTACAAAATAGTTGCTCCTGCTTTACTAGGGGTTTCATTTTTTGAAACCCCAAATGCCTTGAAAATATTAATGATTAAAATTCTTTTACAACAGAGAGAAATCATAAGCTGCATGTGTTCCATTGTATTTCTGAAATGGTTATGTTTTTAAGATACACAGGGCTATCAGAGGTGGGGTTGTTTTTGTTGTTAGTTGGTTTGGTTTGGTTTTTTCAGTTTGTTCAAGCCAATTTTTTGCTCCTGATCCTTGAAAAATCCCCTTCACCAGAACTGTAGGTATTGAATGGATTCTGTGTCAGTGTGACTGTTGCTTGAGCTGTGGGGATGGTGCAGAAGTGGTGACCCTTCCATATCAGCTGATTGCAGTCATCTTTTTGGAGGCAGTTCTGTAACTGGTTTAGAAGCATGACATTCTGGTTCCATCCTTACATCTTGATTTGAAGAGTTTTAGAAGCAAATGCATCGTGTCAATTAAATGGATGAAATTTAAGTCAGTTAAATGTGTGTGTGGGGTTTCTATGTTCATGCTTCTTTCTTTTATACTGCTCAGGTTTTGTCAGTGAACTTTTTCTTTACCTTGGTACTGAGTTAGGAGCTTCATTCAGCTCCCGGTGCCATCTGGAACTGAAGCTGTCTTCAGAAGCATTGTCATCTAGTTTTTGTTTCAAATAAGGTGGAAACTTCAAACAGTTGTGCATGGAATAACATAACATCATTAAGAGGATTTAAAAAGAGAGATGGGAGGATAAGAGAGAGAAAAAAAAAAAAGAGTATTCTGGACATCTTGAAAGAAGCTGTTATTCTGTAAGATTTATCAGAAGGAAAAAATGCAGGGATAGAAAAAAATAGTTGAAATGTAGCCCAAAAATCCAGGTAGAAATTCTGGAAGATTTTTTTGCAGTTATATTTATTGGCATACTGGAGAGAATGAGTTTGCAAGTAATCTTTGATCAGAATATATATTTATTTGTGAAAAGTAATAGGGGAAGCAAAATCAATGAACCAGTAAATTCAGAGCTCAGCAATATAAATGAATGTGGATTCTCTACAGAAAGACACATGAGGAAGAAATTCTAAGAATACAGGTCTTACTCATTTCTCCACTTAGGATACTTTATGAGGAAAAACCTGGAAAAATTGAGAGATATAAAGTAAAAAAAAGTTTAACTGTTTAAAAGGTGATGAGAAATAATGACACATTAAAGAACAGCATCTTTGGAAGCCTGACTGCAATGGAATACAACTGTGTGAGCAGAATGGTTGGAAATGACTAGGAGATTACAACCCTTCTGGAGACAAATACATTTTCAACTGGAATGAACTGGAGCTGAATGAGGCTTCTAACTCTGTGCAGTTTTACATGCTCTTATGTTTTGGGTGCTTTTTACATACCTGTAAAGATTCTGAGATGTACTTGAGCAAGACTATCTCTCTGTTCCTAAAAAAACCCCTTCAGTTTAAATTAACAGCAAATTATGTCTTGGAAATACCAGTTCATATTAGGAAAGGAATAGTGGTAGAAAGCATCAAAGAAAATGAAAAGGTGAAAGAAGAGACAAAACTGTTTGAGAGCATAGCAAATAAGTAACCTGGAAAAACAGTGTAAAAATCCCAGTGTTGCTCTAATTCTGCATCCTTCATTGTCCTTCCTTGTTTCTTCCTTACCAATCTACTATTTCTTGACCACTGATCTTTCTTGGGTATAAGTTGCTATTAGAATCTTTGGGATTTTTTAAAATTTGTTTATTTTTTCTGCACTCGCCAGTAGGGAGTGTTAACAACTTCACTGAAAATTGTTTAATAGTATTTTGGAAAATGAGGGCTGGAGATGAAGAGAACTGCAATCATTTAGTTTCTGGAATAGAAGCTAAAGTTAAACTTTACTGTTTGCTTTGGTCATCTTGGCATTAGAATTATCCTTTTATACTAACTTTTAGTTTGCTTTGCTTTTAAATACAAAGTTATGATGCATACTTAAGAACAAGGGGAGTGGGGGTATCAAATGGAAAGTGCAGTGTGCTGCTCTGACCTTTACTTGTCTCATTAAATTTTGGTTTTATAACTAATATGATATGTGACATCTTGCTTTAATCTGAGCTCTTGCAATCCCTCCAAATGATTGGATCCATTATATTAAATCTATAAAATATGCATACATGTAACTGCATGCAGTTCATAAATAATGTATTGTTTTAGAGTTCTGCCAACAAACTAAATTCAGAATTCTGAAAACAGTATTTTACTACTTCTCAGCTTCCTCCTGTATTTTTAATTAAGACTGTGCCTGTCTAACAGCAGACATTGATCTGGAAGGAAAAAAAAATCTCATTCTTTTAATAAGGCTTGTGACTTTCAAGTACCTAAACCAGATAGCTTACATGTGCAGACAGGGAAAGTATTGCTGACCATATTTGCATGATTTTTATCAGTGTTTATTTTGACTTTGGAATGCTGAGGTTAGAACTGCAAGAAGTAGCCTTTGAAGTTTTATCTTTCTAACTCAAGTGCTCAATTTCATGTCCAACTTGATAGAATTTTGTAACTTGGACTTTAAACATCTTGCTATTCAATTGTAAGCTTTTGGGTTTTTGTGGTTGTGCAACATCTTTGCAAAAAGCCTACATGTAGTTGTTAGATATATTAAGAGAGCTTGGTAATAATTTTTAATTTAATACTTTTAATACTTAAATTAGAGTATGTGTTTATTCTTAATAGTGTCTTGAAGATAATAATATGATGCCATATTATATTGAATATTTAAGTCCTGCTGTGTGTCAGTCATGGAAGTATGACACTTTCCCAGCATCAACCTGTATTTTAAGTGTTTGTAACTTCACTGGAGAATAAATATTGGGATGATGATTCACTTGATCTGCTATTCTAACGTGATTGTGCTTTTTAGCATTCTAATAAACTGACAAGTTTGAGAATTTAATGTTGTAAAACTAACAGATTCATGCTAGTGTATTAAAAAAAAAAATGTGCTGAAGGCTTAGATGTGTTTTAAATCTTTACCATTTGTTATGTGAGTAATTAGCCAAACCTTGGATTTATGTGTCTACTGGGTCATGTCATACTAAATCAAAAAATAGTCTGTAAAATGAAAAATTTATCTATGAAAATTCTTTCAGGCATAACTGCATTTTTTAAAAGACTGTTTTAAAGACTAACCACTGCATTTTTCTAAAGACTGGCTGTGATATAACTAGCTTTATTACAACTGGTTCCATGCCTTAAAAATTGCTCATGTATTTGCCAAGTAGTGCCCTTGGGTGAACATCACTTGTGTGTATTGACATTGCTTGTATGTCATCTACAAAGTCTGTCACATACAAGTTCTTCAGTGTTCAGTCATTGTGATTTCCTTCTCGCTTCTTTATTGTTGCACATAAATGGACATGTAACTTAGGAGTTTAATTTTTTGTCTATTCTGAAAATTTCTGGGTAACTTCTATAAAATGGACTAGACTGAGGCATAGCAGGAAGAAAGTTTGTCTTGGGAGCAGGCCTCAGAACGTACTGAATATGCATAACTGGGAGAGAGGTAAGGGAAGAGTTATCAGCTGGGTCAGCCCAAGCATACTCTGTTTTCTGATGTTGATGCAACTTTTCAGGACTTGTCATTTATCTATGGAATCCATCATGCATCATCATGTCTGTTCTCCTTAGCATGTGCCTAAATTCACCTATGCCACAAATCCCTTTTTCCAAAAAACTGTTTTTGGAATGTACTCCAAGGAAGTATAAGCAAGTCCCCAAAACATTTTCCTCCCTAGTTTGGGAAGCAGGAAACATTTAGCCCTTGATCTTTCTGTTGACCAAAAGCAAATAGGTCAGTGTTTGTTTTGTTTTGTTTTGAAGACAGGTAGGCTTTGTGCTTTCTCAACCATTTGGGTCATAATCTTAAATTCCTCACAGTTAGTTTTGGCCTTATGCTTGCTATTCCTTAAGCAGCTTCATTACATCTCCCTACTCAGATGGGCTTGGTGGCCCCAGCAACCATGTGTTTCCAATATTTTCAATAGTCCAATACAGCTTTCAAGAAAAAAGCTCCCAAACCATTTTCTGTTTCATATGGTTTAATAAACTTGAGGGTGTACCCTTGCCCTCACTGCCAGGAAACAATCCTGAGGCATGTGTTAGTTCTCTGCCAGCTCCCGTGTGTTTGTGCCCTGCTTCCACCAGCCTGGTCTCCTGTCAGTGGCAGTGCTGGCACCCTGTGCTGCTGCCCTGCAAGTGCATGTTCTTGCTTTCCATAGCTATTAAATGTTCAAGAAGATAAAGCAGCGAGTTAGGACTTTCTTAGGAGCTAACTTTTTCTTATTTACACCTTGCAAATTTGACATGCTAATAGTAAATCAAAACTCTTAAAACATCAGTCTCCAGTGCTGTGGCCAGCCCTGATGAATGAGACTTGTACTTGGCAAAGGAAAACAAAATATTCCCCAGTGCTGATGAAAGTAGTCCTTTAAGTTTGTGTCTCAGGAAATACAACACTGGCTATTCCCACTGTTGCAAAGATGATGCCCCATGTATAGTGTTAGGGACATGACAGGGACATTAGTTTGCTAAGTTAGTTATTCTCTCAAGCACACTCTGTCATTCATGTGCATTCCAAATTAGCCTATGTCAGACACCACAGTGATGTGCCCATGCCTCTGATGGAAAAAACAGCTTTCCTGCTTCAGACTTATAGCATGCAGGTTGGGAAACTGATGCAAAGCCCAAGCTGCTTGGTATAGAGACTGGAGGAATTCTGTAATAATTTAGAGCTGCCTAGATTTTTTATTTATTTTTTTTTTAAAGCCTTAGAGAAGATTACTAGACATTTTATCTCCACTGTTAGATTAATTTCAAAGCCTTATTCAGAGCTACCTGGAACAGGTCAAAAAAGCAACAAAACAACTTTGGTGTGGTTAACTGCAAAATTCCAAGCAAATTTCCTCCAGCTTACAAAGCTGGCTACTTCTCAAGCTTTTTGTGCATGTAAAGGAAGCCCATATGTTCTTTCTATAGTTATGGGTCAGATATTAAAGTAAATGCAGTAGTGTGCTGGACAACCAAAATTTTCAAGTTAATTGACCTGGAGGCTTTTTTTTTGTACACTATTCCTGGGTTGCATACCAGGAATAACTGTGTACAGCTCTCTGTCTATTCAGAGGCATGAGAATATAGTTTCAACAACTACCAGAATGGTCAGAAAACGAAACTGCAAAGAGCCTGTGGCATTTTTTTTCAGATTCTACAATTCCAGGTCCCTAAATTTGTCCTCTTGAAAATGAGGCAGTTTCAGTTATACTATCATCAGTCTACAACAGACTTTGTTATGAGACAGATGGTAACTGTTAAGCATTGCAAGACAAATGTCCTTATGTGCATCACTTTGGCATGGAATTGAATGGCTGGCTTCTGGTCACATGGACTTGCCTGTTTGAAGCACCAGAACTGTATCTACTTGTTTCTTCAGGTCTTATTCCTGACCAGCAACATAAATAGGATTGTGCGAAGAATGTCTGAAGTATGTCACATCCAAAATAATTTTAGAAAAACAAGAGGTGTCTGGTCATACTCCCCCTAAATCCATTCATATAGAGCCTTGAAACTCTCCTCCTCAGAGTTTGAGTGAGTTTCAGAGTGCATATGCAGCCTCTGTTCTTCTATCCAAAATTGTAATTTATTTAAATGATTAAAAACTGTTTCCATATTCCAGAGTAATCAAACATCAGTCACCCACATGGAATCAGAAGGCACTATATAAATGGCAGCAGTTGGCTCTTCCTGAGAGTGCAGTTCAGCTGCCTGCTGCTTGACGCAGCTTCCACGCCTGTGTAGCTGTGTTAGCACCATGGGCTGGAGCTGGAGAAATCTGTCAGTTCTTTCAAAAGCAATGAAGGAATCTGAGCTCTGTCCCTAAGCTCATGTTGAGCTGAGTGGACTCAGACATACTTGTATTTTGATGTCTTTTCCTCAGAGCCAATGACACCTCTAATTTGTAATCTATGGTGTGTATAGATATGTGAGATTAATTAGTACATTCCTTAATTTATGAAAATAAAGTTGAAAGTCTTGAAAATAAAGTTGTTTCTAGGTGACACAATAATTTGTGCAGTCTGAAGAAATAAACAAGCAGCAGCATCGGGGAGACATGTGTGAAGGATATGGTTTGAAGGTTACCAGTGCTGCAAACCCTCCCACCTGTTCGTATGCAGCATGCCAGTAGTGCTTCTGAGGAGCCTTTCACTCTGGGAGGCTGGCTGTGCAGGGGTCTGCTGATGGTATTCTAAGAGCTGACTTGACGTGTTCCCATGAGCTGACACTGGAAGGAGAATGGCTGCTGGATTTGGCAATCTCAGAAGACAGGGTAAATCCCTGTGCTTCATTTATATTAATTTGGCTTGCCACTCAAGTCTGGGGAGCTTGGGAGCTGTTTTATCCTTAGCAGCTCAATAAGTTACATAACTACATCTTTAGCAATTAATTAATGTTAAGTGATGTGATACAGTGGGGAGTTAATTGCCCTGGAAATCTGAAATGCCAAGTTACAGGAGTTACTTGCACATCTCTAGAATGCTTTCTGTTGAAAGTGTACTTTATCTCTTTTTTTTTTTTGCCCGTGCACAAGGACACAGAAAATCTTGCTGTTAGCCAAGAACTCTGTGCAGGTCTTATACTGTGTTCTAGAGACATAGTGCTTTTCTCAGAAAGTTTAAATATATTAGTTTCCTTGCACATTTATTAGATGTATTCACAGTTGTGTTGCCTAAAACCATTTGTGCTCAATCCAGGTGCACATATGTCTGACTTTTTACTTCTGAGGTCTGAAACTGACTTGCAGTGTTGCTATAATGGAGTTGATGACTGGTTCATCAGGAGATGCAGTAGGGGTTTTGTTGGGTTGTTTTTAGACCCTGGAGCATGATTTTAAACAAGCAGGATTGCTTTACCAACCACAACTACAGAGTGAGTTTCACTGCAGTGACTAGCATTGTGTGCTGTTCTGTTCAAAGGAAAAATATGGGATAATTCACTAAACTCCCAATAGGGAATTCTTACCTACTCCATCAGTAGTTGACTTAGATCCAGACCCATTAGAGTTGGCTAGCAGGTATTCATATTACTGGTGTATTTATATATATATTATTACATGCTAGTCTGTATAAAAAGAGATTTAGTTATTCTAGCAAAGTAAAATGACGACTCCCAATTATACCAACTTTCTACAGTCTGACAAATAAAGGAATTAATTCAACAAAATTATTTACTCTTATTCTGTCAGTGGTAGCATTAATGTGTTGAGATATATTTGTAAACCTTATGAAAACAAGTCTTTCTTTCACTGTTGTTATAGTGATACAAATGTGCTGTAGGGTAAATCAAGCTGGTTAATTTGTCTTTTAAAAACGCATCTTGACATCACAGCAATCGTATTTTTAGTTAATAAATAAAATATATATTTTTTTAAGATGACTTTCCAGAGCTCACTTGGACTCGGAGATGAGCTGGGATTTTCTTTATTTTTTTTAAGGGCCCCTGCCCTATTGTGAGCAGGAACTTGATCTTGGATTATTGCATCTTCAGTTTATTGATATATCTGCAGGCTGTTGCAAGGTAGCCCAAACTTCAGTAGTAGTCTGATTACAGGAACTGGAGAATTTAAAGCCCTAAATTGTTTTTACTAAAGGTTGTCATATGCAGACATCTTGATAACATGGTGATATGTATTACCTTTTAAAATTGCTGTGAAAAGTTCTGAAATGCTGCTGCTTCTAATAATCCCCCTGTCTTTTAAAAATGAGATCAAATGGTAATGCATCTGATTAACCAAATTTAGAAGTTTAGGGATTGCCTATTTAAGTCACTGTGAAGTTCAAAAATGGATTGAATTGAAATACTCAAAATGAGAAGAAATTAGCACTTCAGGAATATACATACATCAAAATTATACCTTTAAATTATTATATCAATCATTGATTTTTTAAGTTATATGCCTTATAATACAGTAAAATTTTGATTTTCTAATTTTTTTTGAAATCTTGCAGTATTTTCTCTTGTCCAGTGTTAGTTGACCATAGGAGACAGATCTTTGTGATGTTTTGGAGTCATGGAACTGAAAGCTTGTGTTTCAGAAATGACACTTCTATGTTCCATTCCCTTTTCAGAAGGAACCATTCTGGAGAACAAAAGGAACTAGGACTCATTCTTTTGAGTGAGTCTTAATATACAAATGAGGAAAAACACTTCTACCAAGGCAAAGGAATTGCTCTCAAATAATTAGTCTCAAATAAGCATTTGAGTATTTGCATATTTACTTGCACTGTTTGTTCAGAGCCATTTTTAATGAAAAAAAATCTTCTTTGAAAAATTTTTATTGCAAGCTAGTCCATGATGCCCTAAACTGAGCAATTCTTCAAGTTTTGCCATCACTGTTGATGAAGATATATCTTCTTTAATTATTTGCAGTAGTTCTGTAGAAAACTTCATAGCTTTCTGTTCCACCAAGCATGCTTTAGGATCCAGAGCATGAGCCAGAGCTGGTAGGTCACAAAATAAGGGCAAGTTGGCAGAAATGAAAGGAAAATTGTCCCTTTCTGCTACTCTGTTTCTGGTGTGGATGGATAATGGCTTTAGGTATGAGAAATACTTTTTTTTTTTTTCTTTCCCAGAAGAACTAACATGATTTTTAAAACTGCAGCAATGACAGTTTTTAAATTTACATACATAATGTAAATTTGAGTTTTATGCTGGGAATGCTGCTGTGAAGTAGACCAAGTGTGATTTTTCTGTGACGATCTCACTGTGCTAGAATTTTAGACTAAATGACTCAAAGCTGCCCTGCTAAAAATAAAGCAGGTATCTGTTTTAAAATCTGAGCTGTACACATAGATAATATATATGCAAATTTTTTTTAAAAGTGGTTCTGTGTTTGACAGATTTTTGATGGTGTTGTATTTAATTCTGACATACAGTTCAAAAGTTTCAAGAACTTGAGAACTAAGATACTTAAGTGAAAATGTAACTGTGACCTGGTCATAAGAAGCTCCCTGTCCAAGAGACCACTGTGCAAATAGGTCTAACATGTTTTACAGATCAGTGCTGATGTAGCGATTGGTGAGGCAGCACAGGCTTGACATCCACCTTGCTTTTCGTTAAATCTCGTGGGCAAGTTACATTTTTAGACTCCATTTAAATGTTAATAATTAAATTCCAAAGTTACACATTGGAGAATGGCATGGCTGGCTTTACTAAAAATATTGAGGTATAGTAGTTGAATATGGTCCAAGTCAAGCAAGCATGAACAAGTATTAGATTTATTTTTTTTTTAATTGTAACATGATGAAGTGAGATATATAGCATTTTGGGTTCTTGATTTTTCTTTTACATCTTCTCAGTTTTCCCATGCATTCTTTGAAACATACAAATGAACTGTTTTCTTGGTCCTATCAAGGTGAGTTGTAATTATTCTTTCATTTTTTCCAGAAGCTGTGGAAGGAGGGCATAATTTGACTATCACCTGACCTGTGTTCTTGTCAGATTTTTCTCATTACACTTGCATCATCAGAAGTGTTTAGTCTTTAGGATGCATTTAGACAGCTGAAAGCAGGGGTTTTGACTACCAAAATATAAATATTCTGATTAACCAAAACCAAAGAATCTTTTCAAACTCATAGTCTGAACTGCTGTTGGAGGGTTATTTTTGTGAGCATGCAAAAGATGCCAGTTCTAAAGCTATGACTTGAAATTATTTGGATGAGGCAGATTAAATAAAAGTCTAAACCAAATTTCCACCCTGTTCCATTCTTTATAGGATGAAAGTATGCTTTTGCTTTCTGGTTTGCAAGTGTCAAATGGCTTCTAACACTAAACAAACTCCACATGATTTCTTCTTCGCTTTCAGATCTCTTCATGTGCTTGATTTAGATTGCTTCTCTAATATAAATTCACTTCACCTCTTAGGAGTCTGGAGTCTTCCTTTGTTCTCTAGCTTCTTGTTGCTTTTCCTTTCTGTTTTCCCCATTCTTAATGTAAGAAGGGAGTGTCCCTTTTGCCAAGGCAGCCACTCCAGATGATTGCCTGAGAAGTAGAAATACCCTTTCTCTTCTAACAGAGGGATCCAGAGTGCAGTGGCAGGATGTCACATACTAGAAGCTTTCCTTTTTATTTTGACAGTCTGCTGAGGGAAGAGCTGATGGCTTTTGGAATAGAACTTGCTATTTCATGAATACAGAATCTGTCAGGTGCTGCTTGCTCTTCTAAGTATCATGACCCAGTGTCCTTATGGAAAGAGTACCTTATAATTAATTCCAAGCCTCTTGCTTTATGGCATTGTTTTGGGGGTGTTGTGGGTGGGACATTGGGTCCAGCCTGTCAAGCATGTGATCATGCTTGAATTGTTGACATCTGCCTCTAAGGAGACCAGCAGGGACTTGTTGGTTTTTGTTTGGGTTTGGTTTGTTTGTTTGTTTGTTTGTTGTAACATACAGTTGCACATTATGATTTAAATATAACATGGGAAAGAGAAGTGCTTAGTGCTTCTGTATCTTTCTGTTTGTATGATAGTTTTTCACTTAGGAGGAATTAGTTTCAGAAACAGCTGGGAGGACAAAAATATAAAAACTGCCCATCTTCTGCCACTGGAGTGAATCTGTTTCACTTGGCTCTTCCATGAGGTTGACTTTGGATGTGGGTGAGCACTCCTTTGAACAGAGCTGCTATTAGGAGTGTAAGCTAAGGAGTAATGAAAGAAGAGGTGGAGGCAGCCTTTCCACAGTCATCTTCATTATTTATTTGGCTCCCAATTCAGGGATCCAAATGTTGTTGCTACTGTCAGTAGCAGTTACACTAAACTAAGTTTGGTAAATTTATGTTGTAGGAATTGACATCTTTGTTGCATTGAGCTGTCTTCTGTGGAGTTCTTCAGACCACTGTTTTCTCCACTGTAGTTAGAATTCACATGAAACCCCAGGGGGTTATCAAATGTTGCCACTAAGCAGACATTAAATAATTTAGTTTCCTTTAAGACACTGCAGAGAGCATCATCTAAAAGCTTCTGAGAAATCTGAACATAAATGATAAGCAGTATATTGGGCCTGAACTTAGTGTACAAGTGATACCAATGGGAAGATGAAAGCTTTGCTAGAAGTTAGCACTTAAAATATTGCACTTTGATAGAAATGATGTGCAGCTTATGATCTTCTTCAGTCTAGGAGAGAGCTTTTAAAAGTTACTTTTTGTTGACTACAACTCTGCTGTTATTCTGACAGAGGGCTTAACCTTTGATACTTGCATGCTTGTTTATTCTAACAGCTGTGCACCTGGAAAATACCCAAGACATTACCTAGAGATCACACAGTTAAGGTGAAGCTTCTGTCTAGCATACCTTGGCTTTTGCTGATAAACTCAGACTTTTAATGCCTGTTCTGAGTTGTTGGTTGGTTGGGTTTGTTGGTTTTTTTGTATTGTATTTTATTTGTGTAAGTAGAAAGCTCAGATCTTCTGTATGACAAAATCATTTAGGGACCTATAAAACCTCCAATTTAAAAGCATCAATATTTTGGAGATTATATGGGTAAACTAGCTTTGAGGCAATGCTTTTGAATAACAGCAAGTCAGCATCTGCAGAAACTCGTATTAAATTTCCACTGGGACTAATATAACAAAAATGTAAAATTATTTTTATGGATGCAAATAATTTTATTATATCAATAGTATAAGTGTTTGGGTTTATTTGAATAAATAAAAAATTATTGATTCACAGTGGTGTTTTAAGAATGAGTTAGTATGCACCTGCTATCAAGTCTTCCCTCATTCTTCTATATTTCAGGAAATATTTCATTCTTCACAAAAAACATTTTTTAGAGACTGTACTTCAGATGACAATCAATAAACTGTAAAACCCTAAGCCCAAATATGAGCCCACTTGACCAGGGGGCTCATATATTTAATCATACATGATTTCATTTCATTACTCCAGTCTTTTATGAAGGAAGTAGTGAGTCATAGTCAGCAGATATTCCACTTCTGCTTGTACTAGAACAACACATGTCAGGGCAAGCTTTTCAAGTTTTGGGACTTCAGTTTGTTAGGGTTTTTTTCTTAAATAAGAGTTGAACCAGCATGGTGATGAAGCTGAAATGCAAGATACATGGGTATTTAAATATTCCAAAAATGAACTGGAACATAAATTGAAAAAAAATCACCTCCTAGTATCAATTAAATTTGAAGTTAGGTTTATTTCAAAAGCCCTTTGTAGGCATTTTTAGGTATCTTTTAATGTATTTGTCTTGTTAATTTTTAAATTTTGCAAGAATGGAACTTCCAAGTTGGGAACTAGGAGCCGACGTATACAGGGCTTGATTCTTCAAAGAATTGTTTTTTCTATTACTCCTT
This sequence comes from Ceyx melanurus, assembly GCA_024611195.1. NCBI lineage: Eukaryota > Metazoa > Chordata > Aves > Coraciiformes > Alcedinidae > Ceyx > Ceyx melanurus. The sequence continues at coordinate 62,539 of JANHGL010011537.1, read as the reverse complement.
CTTCTGTATTTCTTAGGGTTTTCTATCAACATAAAACATAGTACTTCCCTTGTAAGAATCATAAATGTGTTCAGCCTCTGAAGTATCTGATGTTGCTATTTCCTAGAGGAAGGCAGTTATCTCTGTGGACTTGAGGAAGGAAATACAGAGCAGCTTTTTCTTTTCCTCTGTCATAAAATGAACTTTCACTGGTATTTTGTGACTCTTGATACTCTCAGCTGTGTCTTTGTGAACAAGTACTCTTTTCTTCCTATGAAATGATTTCAAGAGCCCACTCTTTCAAGAGACAAATTTGACAGGTTAAGAAAGAAACTGAAATGAGGATAAGCAGTAGTCAAGCCCAGGAACACAGAAATAGTCAATGCAGTCACTGGGATGCAGAATACCTGTGTTCAGAATGTGCTTTGCTGTTTCTGAACCCCCTAGGTAAGTGGGTTACAACAAAACTCCTGTGTGTGCTCAGATCTGTCTCCGACAAGAAAATGCATTATCATCATAAACAGTCTTCCCTGACAGAAGTCAAATAAATACATGTTTCTGCAGTATGCATTGGCTTCAGGGAGATAGTAAGTTTGAAATTAGAAATCTTAATGAAATGAAATTAAATTCCCCATCTACTGAATTCACAATCCTCTTTCTTCTCTAATTTAAAGACATATCAAGTCCTTAACAATCAAGAGCAATATACACTTAGTATTGACATTCTGTGGAACTTATCTTACAATGATAACTGAATGCAAAAATCTTGTCTCGACTCCAAGATTCAAGTGTGTAGTGAAGTATGGTATAGTACTGCAAGTGAAAACATACCTACTTAGTACTGTAATTTAATATAAATCTAGCAGAAGGACTATGTAAGCAAGCAGATATCAATATTTAACTTACAGACAATAGTACTAAGTTAATGAAAGTTAGAAAACACGTCGCATTTTATCTTATTTTCAATACAAAATACACCTTTACTGAAATGCATAAAGGTCTGAAGCAGTTCTGTGATTATCTTTAAATATTAGTTAATGTCATGTTAATGCTTAAGTCAGATCAGCTATACTTCATTCAGGATAGTCCAAACATATTTTGCAAATCTGGAAACTGAATTATTAAAATCATAAAAGTTGTGTTACAACTCTGTTTTGCATTTTTATCAAAATAAGTTGCAGAAGCATCTGAATATGTACTTTTAACTGGTTTTGAAGTGATATGCACTGTTTAGAATATTTAAATGACTAATGAATCCAGTTGTAGTAATTAGTATTTTATAAGAGTATGCAGCCTGATGAAAGGGATGGGATTTTCTTTTGTAATCTCATATTTAATCTTTTGCTGCTTTTTTTTTTCTATTAACTTGGATGTTAACAGAAATTGAATCCTGTTGGTATTTTCCATTTCATGCATAATAAGTCAAAAGTGTAATATCTGAATAGGCTACAGGGGATTATTAAAATTCAGCACCTATTTTCTATCAGAAACCTAAAATAATCTGGTACCTTTCTTACTTTAATTTAGCACTTAAAAATGTGCACAATTTAACAAAAGTTAAAGTTTGGGAAACATTTACAACCTTAAAATAATTTCCATTTGGTTGCAAATTCCTTTGCAATTGGGAAAAACTATAAGAGTTTTCAGTTTTATTTAAGACACAGAAGAATAGATCTGATTTTCAAAAATGCTGTGTATTTGAAACTCTGAAGTATTTTAAATTCTAGCCAGAAGCAGAACATAATTGATATTTATATTATCAGATACCGCAGCATTCTCAGTGCTGTCATTTTGCTTGTAATTTTCTTCTTGCTTGTAAAATTGTCTTATTTATTATTTGCACTTTATTCTTAATCAGTTTTGCTAATGTAGTAAAAACACTGAAATGTTATTATATGATTAGCAATTTTCCACTGTATTAATCCAGCATTACATTATACTGTGTAGTGGCAATAATGGTTTCTACTGTGGTAATGAAAGAGAGTTATCAATGTGTCCCAATATTTAATACTTCCTTAATTGCAAGATGGAAAAAATATTTTAAGTTACCGTAACCAGCTCTATTAGTGGCGAGAAGAGCAAAATGGTGGGCTCTGGGCCATATAAATATAAAGATATACTTTGAATGGAACACTGTCTCCTTCACCTTGAGGATCTTTAGGTTTTATGCTTGTTTTTGGGAATTATGTAGTTATTTATAGGATGTGTTTTCCATATACTAAAGTTAATATAAATATTGATGAACAGAGGAAGAAATCCAGATTTAATGCACATTTACCAGAGTACATTAAACAGGCATGAAATATACTTTTTATTCATTTAATTTCATCTTTTTTTCATTTAATTTTAACAGTGTTAAAGATAGCCCGAAAAATTTTTGGAAAACAGTAAAAAAAAAAGGTGTGTGGGGGGAATAATTACAATCCATTGGTGAAACAAGTGTATTTTCAGATCTAAAAGTATTTTAACCATGCATAAGGTAATGATACTAAATATACTGACTAATATGTTGACAGAAAATCTTATTTGAACAGCAGCACGTTAAGCTTTAGATGGAAAACAGCAATGTGTGGAAAATATATAGCCTTATATTATTATCAGTAATCTTGCTAGTACAGCAAAATTTAGCATTTGACTGAAATGGGAAGTGACATTACTTCTAGAAATTAAATTTCCTGAGACATCTCTCCAGTGCAATGGTTTTGGTACTGGAACAGCAGCAGAGTGTGGGTTGGAGACTGACTTGCTGGAAAACAGCATAGGGAAAAGGGCCCTGGGGTCCTGGTGGGCAGCAGGGTGACCATGGGCCAGCAATGTGCCCTTGTGGCCAAGAAGGCCAGTGGCATGCTGGGGTGCATTAGAAGGGGTGTGCTAACTAGGTCGAGACAGATTCTCCTGCCCTGGTGAGGCTGCTTTCAGAGTGATACTTGTGGGAGACATGGTTCTGATTCCACTGTGATTTCAATGCATTGATAAATACTTCATTGTACATTCCACAATGCTTCAGGGACTTAACCTGGAACCACTAAAGACTCTCCAGCTACCACTTAGTCTTTCAAGAATTCTTCTGGCCGTGATGCAGTTGGAAAAGAATTGTGAAGCTGGTCTTTTGCAGGAGGCTGTTTAATTTACAGCTTTTCTCACAATATCAGACTGTCATTAAACTCTGCTTATTTCTACTTGCATAATCTCACAGTGTAATACTAATGAACTGATTCTGGGTTTCTTCCATTGTATGCTCCTGTCACTTTTCTAGCATAGATGTCTTCAAGCTTTCATGAGAAAAGTATTTTAGCTTCTGTTATTTTTACCTTTCAATTTGGAATATTTTCTGAGATGTCTTAGGTTAAAAAAGATTGAATTTATTAGTGTCAGACTTATTTCTACATTCTTAGGTGTAAATTGTCCAGCAGGAAATGAGTGCAGTTATTCTTGTACCCTTTACAAATCAACAATTTGGTTTATGAGGTAGTGTTAATGACATATTAAAAAAATTTATTCTAAAGGTTCCACTAGAGTGACTTGCATTTTATTACGCAATAAAAACAGTGAGGCTTCTATCAGTATTCTTACAACTGAGAATTTTGCATAATATAACTGTCACTTGAAGGAGTATTTATGAACATGAGGGCAGTCCTGTAATAAGTGAAGGATGAGCTTTCACTAATTTTACATCTGCTACAATTAAGAGATAGATTTAGATTCACTTTGTGTAATGTGTTGTAAAACAGATTCCATGAATGAAGCTGAAATGTTTAGCCTGCTTTTATTATGTATTTAGATAGTATAAGGAAATTACACTTTCAATGTACACACTTCTTCAGTGGCTAATTTCAATACACTTCTTTGCCTCAGTGATTTGCTTCTATCAAAAAATACTGTTCCTTTCGATTATTCTGTTCAAAACTGAGTGTAAACTTGCTCACATTTCAAGTTTTCTTTTCAAAAAGAAACAGCAATAGACTATAAAAAGATTGCAAATGCCAGTGTTGCTTTCATCACTGTTGTGTATTAACAAGGTTTTGATCCCCAAATGGTTAAATTTCTGCGAGCTTGCCACTGTTTTTTATCAAAAGAACAAGTTGTTCATACTTGCTTCAATTTTTTTTAATTTTTTTTTTAAGTGCTACGCTTTAGTTGTACATGGAATTATTTAAGGTTATGGTAGAAATTCCATGGTGAAATTAGACAATCTGGAATCATAGACAAAAAAATGTTTTCTTCTTTCAACTAAATGAATAATAATACTGGTACAGTGGCATCTCTAAGCATTTTTTTCTTGTAACGTCTACTTTCTATTATGTATAATCTGAGTTACTGAAAATCCTCTTACAGTAGCACTCTAACTTTCCCTCAAGTTTTGTATTATTTCAGGATCTACTTGATATGAAAAGGCTTAAATTAACAGCACTAATGAGATTTGATGTTTAGATGCTGTACAGAGGATATTCTGTAAGTTGAAAGCATTGCTCTTATAGTCTCATGTTTCAATAATGCACATTTACTCCTGGTTTACAGCTTTATTTTGTCCATCTATGTAATTACGTGTATGTCTCATGGTGTTGAATTCCTAGTTGCAAAACCAGAAACTCTTAAAGGACAAATGAACTATCACTTACGGAATAAATGCTTAGCAAGTTGCCCTGTAAAAATATTGTCTAATCTTATGCCTTTATTTGTCTCTTGCCACACATTTCAAATGTTTCTTGTTCTGACAGATTAAATATGGAATGCTCTTTTTATTTTAATGTATCTGGAAGATAAAATGTGGATTAATTCTAAGATAATTTTATATTTTTGTTGTTTCTTTTAATACCTTTATATTTTGCTATTTTAGTCAAAAAAAAATTGCAGTACAGTTTTTTTGGATATGGGGGGAAAGAGTTAATTTGTCTTGCATTTTACAAAAAAATAATAAGAGGCATATTGACAAAGTTTTATAACTGTATACATAATTTTCACTTTTGTTTTTGCCTTCTGTGCCGTAAGTGACAACATAGCATATTTCTGTGCTGGCCAACAGATCAGGGCAGGTAAGACTGCACTGGAGAAGGGATCTGCAGCAAAAAAGGCAGACAAAAAGCTCTTTTGGGGTTGTTTTGTTTTTTTTTTGAAGCCGGGCAAAACCCTTGGCCAGTGCTGGGGCTGCTGAGGAAGGTGATCAGGGAGGGCGGGAAAGTTCCCGCCACAGAGCAGAGGGTGAGAGACCAGGGACTGTGGGTGCCTCTGTGGGGTGCAGCTGCCTGCAGCATGTACAGTGTTGAGCCTCTGCCAGTGTTCAAGGTTAAGTTCAATCCCCCTGAGTAGTCAGTGGCACTCATCTCAACTGCCCCTTAAGTGGCAAGGTGTTGGTTGCTGTAGAGGCTCAGCCAGGCTGTTGCTAGAAAAGCTGTGGGCGCCCAGACAGAGGTCCCATGCAAACATGGCAGCGTTCAGGCCTTTGGCTGCACGGAGGGCTGGAGCCTGGCAATGGCAATGGTGGGTAGTGGAGACAACTCCTGTGTCAGATGTGACCAGGGGAATATCTGCTCAGCTAGGTGGCTGATCTGCTATTCCAGGTAGCTGAGCTGAAGGATGAAGTCAAGATGTTGAGAAGTATCAGGGAGTGTAAAAGGGAGGCTGACAGGTGGTGACCCACTCCCTGAGAGAAAGGGAACGGGTCGAGGCCCCACGTAAACCAGAGGATCCCCTCCCCTCTCATCACCAGGCAGTAGGAGGGGACCTTGGAGAAGGGGGAGACTAGAAACAGGTCCCTGCTCAGGGAAGCAGGCAAACCCCCTCCTGGCCTCCCCCACCTCCCCAGTTACCCATGCAGAACAGGTATGTGGCCTTGCATGAGGAACTGGCTGTAGGAGAGGAGGATGGTTTACCTGTCAAAGAGTAATGTTTGAAACTCCACATCTTAGTGTGGTTAAGAATACTTTATTAATTGTCTGAAAAAAGTTCAGTTTTCCATCTCTTTTGTCTCTGTGGGGAGCTAAACATTAGCTTGTAGATTAAATTGATTTGGCCAGAAAAGAAGTAGTTTTCTGTTGCTTTTTCAGTATTTCTTGCTGAATTATTTCAAGTAGTTTTACCGTCAAAAAAAAAAAACAAAAACCAAGGAGTATCCCCAGCTGTTCTATTTTGGCTTACTTTGAAATTTTCACATATAGTTCTGTTCTGTGAATTCATCTGTGAACTGTCTCAGGACCCTGAAGAGATCTATACTAAAATTGCCCTTTGACAAATAATTTTTTCAGTTTCCTAATTCATGTCATTTATATTTGCTTGTTTCTCTTCTGGTTTTCCTGTATTGTGTTTGTGTTGTACTCCACACAGCTGGGGGTGGTTTGTCATCTCATCTATATTGATCTTCTTGGCTATGTCAACCAGTTTGCAGTCTGTTCCACTGCAACCAGAAGCTGAACAAAACTCATGCTGTAACTATGCTCATTTGTCCTGAGATGAAAAATAATGTCATACTCTAAGCAGTGAACCACATCAATTATAGAATTCTTATCTTTTCTTTAAGTGTTCTGTTTTAATAAAAGAAATATCAAATGTGATAGTTCTAATAGTCAATTGCTACCTTTTAAATTACAGGTATGTAATCTTTCCTTTGAACAAATCCATACAGCCATTGGAACAATAGTAGTGTGTGAATTACAGGTTTTGCAGGATATCAAGCAGAGAGTATGCAAGTCTGTGTTGTTTCTTTCTATATTCATCTTTGCAATAACAAAGCCTCTGCTCATTTTCACAAACCTTAATTGTCATTCAGAGTATTCCATTTGAGTTCAATTATATGCTCTTAAGGGGAAGAAACCCTGTTAATATTTATCTGTAAAGCACTATGTTCATTTATAGCACTCTGTAAGTAGCGATCAATTTTCCTTTATGCTGTGTGTTCTGGTTTGTACTAAATCCATTTTAGCAGGCAGTAATTTTTCAACAACAGTATTCTCTGTGTGTTATTGGTAATTCAGTAAAAAACTATGACAGTGGCATGCAGTTTTTACTTGCTTTTTATCAGTTTTGTTTCTTAACTCACTTTTTCAAAAGGAATAAAATTATGTATTATTGGAGAACATTGCAGACAGGTCAGGGTAAATCTTATTTATCCCATTCTACCAAAACCAATGTTTTTCAGGTACTAATTAATAAAAAATACTGGTACATCTGTTTATGCATACAGGAGAGCTGTCTAATTTTCTGTCTTCCAGGAGGGCCATATTACAGATTGAAACGATGCAGTGCACTGTGTTTGATGTCTTCCTTTTGGTTTTGTACTTTTGTCTTAAATATTAGAATTGCAGAGAATGGATGATAAGTAGCTTATTCATATCCTTGCAGAGCAGAAGGATTGAAGTAGCCTAGGATAATATGTCTCTCATAACTTTGTACTGAACACTGAAATGTGAAGAGTAGGCAGCCTACTGGGCTACTAAAAGAGACTCTGTGGTTTTAATGCTGTGTGTTTGCCAGAATAGAAACTAGCTCTGAAGATCCTTAAATTATTTTTAGTATTAATTCTGCTTGTAGTGTCACAGAAAATTATTAAAATATAGTTTTATTGGACTTGCAGATTTCTGTTGACTAAGTAAAAAGGAAATTTATGGTAGCAAAAATTGACTTGGGTACTTTAAGTGGTGTTACGATTTTTGTGAAGAATACTGACCACCTGTTTTGGAGAAATAATGACTATTATAATACAAAAGAATGACTGGTTGGCATAACCCAGACTTCTTCATACTGGACATGTTTGTTTCCACTTAAGATGTGTAGGAAAAGACTTGAGGAGTTATGGAGGTGTCTGACAGTCTATTGGCTACCCCTTCCTGCACTTCCCTTGTCTTTTCTCTTGATCTTTTCAGATTCTGGCTGAAGTAGCATTCCTGAGTATCTAGGGCTTTTCATTTGTTTGGTAGGTATTTTCAGGTGTCCACACCAGTGTACCTGGGGATTTCTGCCATTTAACTCTTCTTTCTGTCTTAATTTTTGCCTACTATTTCTGAATCATTTAGATGTCTGTAAATCTGAAAAAACAGCTGAGGTTATATTTGGAATTTCAGATGTATTTAGGGTATGTTTCTTGCTTGCCCCTGTGACCCAATGTGAGAACAGGAGCTTCTCAGGAAAGATTTCATGTTCTCTTCTGCTTATATGTTCAACTCTCAAGAGCCACTGAGCAGTTTGCTTTCCCAGTAGACAGGCAATATGTCTCTAATCAATATCAATAGAAGTTGGAGTTACCTAGTATTGTTGAACATTTAATAGCCAGTACATTTAATACCTAGCTCCAGTGATTTACACATATATGCAGACTTTAAAACTTTCATGAGTCTTTATTCACTGAAAAAAAAATGCTGATAAACTATTTCTAGTGAAGAAAAACATCCTTAAAAGTTAGGCTGCTTCCTTCTTTAATGGGTTGAAAATGAGGTTACAAAGAATTGTTACCAAGATGAAAGATTGCTAGACACACAAACTGATGGTTTCTAAATGTTAGTTGTCAAAGATGCTTCTGGTGTTATCAGTTCAAGTGAAATATAGTTGTCCCATGGCTTCTTAGCAGTTAAATATAGCTCTATTCCCCAAGGTCTTTTTTCTTTTTTTTTTTTTTCTCCTGACTTGCAGTGGATTTTGGCTGATATCTATTATATAGCTGCTTTTTTGACAAATTTTCATGCAGGATGTTATCAAACGAAGTATTTGACAGAAGTGCTGCTCTGATTTAGCAAGAATAAATAACACATCATCTGCAAGCAGAGAATACATTTATTCTCCTTGGAAACTTACATTATGGTAGATACTTCAGCATTTTTTTGAAGTGTTTTATCAAAGTTGTAAATTGAGATACAGTAAGATTGGAGATGCCACAGCAGTTCAGAAACTGATTGGTTACTTGTAGTTTTGGGGTCAGACAGGACAGGATCCATAAGTGCTAATAGGATTGGGAAGGGGTTGTGTGTGTGTGTGAGCTGTTTTTTTAGGATCAGGTGATATTAAAAGCTTACCAGAAGAGCACCGTGTTTAAGTAGTATCTTCAAATTCTTTGTAGTGGCCCTTTTATTTACACTGCTTGAAGTATGGTGGCTTGTAATAGCCAAGAAACAGCATATGTTGAACGCCAGCATAGGTCAAAGTCATGTTAAGAAAATCCTGCCATTTCAAAATAATTACAATGCAATTTTGTTTATTGTGTGGACAGCTGCTGTTTGCAAGAGAGGAAATCTAGTGACAGCAGTTCAAAACTGCCAAATGAAAAGCACAAAACCTCCAAAGACTACTGGATTTGAATGGATTTCAGTAGAAAGCATAGTGGTTTAAATTGCTGCATCTATAAATTTGTTTTATTGTGCATGAAACATTTTATAATGACTCGTAGTTATTACTCCATGCAATAAATTGTTTGATGCATATGGTAATACACTAGAGTGTTAACTTGGTAATCTGCTAGAAATAAAAACCAAAACCTCAACTGATGCAGCTTTTAAATGTTTATGTGGAGGTTATGTTCTATTGCTTGTTGCTATCAATCAGTTGCTCAGAAGCTGTATGGTATACTGTGATTGGTAGGGCACTGAAGTTGCTTTGGGGTAAAATGGATAAAAAAAGATTTATTGCATACAGTGATCTTAAGATAGGGAGGTCTAGAAGGACAGGTGATGTAGCCTGTTTCAACTTTTGCAGGTTTGGGTTTAAAAACTAACATCTTTATAGCTCTTGCTTATTAGTTCAGGGTTTTATCTTTAATTGTAGAAATTGTACTAAATGCAGACATGTTAAAAAATCCTAATAGAAATTCTGGACTTTTGAGGTTTTGGAATTATTTTAATTTTTGTTCTGTTGTTGTTGAGGGGGTGGAAGTTGGTTGGTTTTGGTTTCTTTCAAGCCAGTAGAAGACATGAACATTTTCAGTTTTTAAGGTTTGTTAGTTAACATGTTTTGAATATAAAAAGATAACGGCTAAGGTATTTCAGTGCCCACAGTCACAGTTACTTAATATTAACTGGTAAGTTAATAGGAGTGCTAACAAGTAATTTAACTTCTGGAGGCTTTGTAATTTGTTAGACTGAGATCCTGTCTCTGTAAGCATCGAAGATGTCAGGTGAGACAGAATATGTACAATTTGCTCTTTTTCTTTCTTTCATTTTTCTCTTTTTCTTTTTTTTTTTTTAATATTCATTAGTTAAAATTTTCTGGTTAATTTTGCTCAAAGAAACAGCATTTAGTATGCTATTTAAATGGAAAACTCATAATTGCCTGAAGATATTTCATTTAATACAGGGCAGGATTGACTAAAGGTAGGGCTGCTGAAAGATTGTTGCACATCTGTGGAGACTTTAGTAATGAATGCTCAATTGTGTACATATTCAGTGATGTATTATTTCATGGTAGCTGCAGATGTGAGTTATGAAGTTATCTTTGTCTTGGAAGAGAAAGACCTGAAGTTGTCTAGATACCACAGACAATTATGGTTTGTACTCCCCCATTCACAGATTTGTCAGCTTCATCTAAACCTACCTGACTGGTATTCTACCCTCCTCTTGCTTTTTCTGAAAAGCTGTTCTGAAGTTAATGATATTGTCATTTCTGTCCTGTGTTTTTCTTGGCTGATGTGCTTGCATGTGTGTGTGAAGATTCTCCTTCAAGTGGCTGTTTTGGTGCTTACATGGAATTGCAGCATTGCAGTTTGGAAGTTCAGTCCCCCCTTCTGGCTCAGCAGTGCCAGCTCTCAGCCTCTCCTCAAGACAGATGTGCCAGTCCCCTGATCATCTTCATGGCCCTTCATGGGACTCAGCCCTGCTGAGTAGAGGGGAGCAGTCACCTCCCTTGACCCATTGGCACTATTCTTCCTAGAGCAGCCCCCAGATGCTGTTAGCAGTCTTGCTTGCAAAGTGTACATTGCTGGCTCGTGTTTGACATGTTGACCAGTAGGACCTTCATGTCTTTAGCAAAACTGCTTTCCACCTGGCTTGTCCTGGTGAGGGGTGTTCTTCCTCCCCAGGTACAGGGTTTTCCAGTTAGTACTGTTGAATGGCATTGCTGTTGGCCCATTTCTCCAGCCTGTCCACGTCCTCCACAATCATCTGATCTGTTAACCACTCCTAGCAGTTGTGTGTTGCCTTCAAATATGCTGAGGGTGCCATCTGTCCATCATCCGTGTCATTAATGGAGATGTATTGTCCTCAGTGTCATTCCCTGCCCTACAACACCAGTGACTTGTCTTCAGCTGGCTTTACTGGTGTGATCACAGTCCTCTTGAGCCCAGTAGTTTAGATGGTTTCCAGTCCACTTCATTGTCCATATATGAGCCCATACTTCATCATTTGAGAATGTCATAGGAGAAGCTGTCAAAAGCCTTGCTGAAACCAAGGTAAAAACATCCACTGCTCTCCCTTCCTTGCCTGAGCTACTAATCTCATTATAGAGGATGTATAATCCAAAGTATGCATTCTTTACCAACCTTTGCTTTATTAAACTATACAAAGCTGAACTATTTTAGGGTCCTGTTGTAAACTCTTTATTCTCATTATCTTACTGTTCTGTTCATTTTTCATTTTTCTGCTGTGAAAACAGTGATCAGACTGCAAAAGGTACTTTGGTTGTGGTTGTAACAAGGGTTCTTACAATGGACTTAATGGTTCACTGTCTATATTGGAAATACTTTTTTTTTTTTTTCTTTCCCTATTAAAAAAATGTCTTGCAAGGCAGCTCACATTTTCTAAGTTAGGTTGTGGTCAATTACTATGTCAAGATCTTTCTCCAACAAATCAGCCCCTACTTTTTAATTAAAAAATACATACTTCTATGCAACCTTGCTTTTCATGATAAGGCATTTCATATCACTTCTGTTTTCATAGCTGAATAGTTTTTGAAGTCAGTTCTTCTTTAAGGTTTTTGCCTTTTCTCTTCATTGAGCTTCTTTGTAGGCAGATCTCATTAGTACTGTTCTCTGGTGTCTGTTAGTGTTTTATAAGATCTGTCTTATAGCTGAATGTGTAAAAGCTCCAGCATTAACTTCCTTGAAGCCTGATGATTCCTATTTCAGTATAACCCATTGCCAGACATCACTGCTAGTACTTTCCTGGGATTTGTGTACTACCAGTTTCCATTTCTGCAACTTCATTAATAGTTTCCTCTACAGCATTAAATCAAATACTTCAGTTAAGTCCAGATATATTAAGTATCAAAGGAAAATGTCAGATTTGTCTGGCATAATCTACCCTTAGGAAGTCCATGTGGCATTTTTCCCACTTGTGTGCTTCATTCAGCTATTCAAGAGGAGTGCCTGTAATCTTGCTCGATGTTGAGGTCACACGGCACATTGACAGTTATCTGTATTGTGTTTTCCCTATTGTAAGAATAATTTCTTGCTCCCTGTGCTGGCAGTACATGGTGTTTCAGTAATCAATCTACTCTATCCTGTCATTTCTTAGAGATGCCGATTAATACCTGTGGGCAAACGGCTGTAAGTCTGAAGCAGACATTTTTCTATAAGAAATGGTACTTAATTCAATATCCATGTTGTACGTACTTTCCATGCTCTTCATCAACTATTTAAATTAGTAGTAGTTTTAATTGATGAGAGCTTGATGGTTTTTCATAGCAGAATTCTGCTATTTTTCACTTCTTTTTTTTATTTTGGAAGAAAAGACTTCCAAAGTACAGAGCTAAAAACTTGGTAGGGTGTGGTGTAAAATCTTTACTGGTTTGCTTAAGACAAATATTATGAAAAAAAATATAAGTTAAAGAAATTATCTCAGGGTTTGGGATGGTGGTCAAGAAGTTGTTGGGGCAGGTGAGCATTGGAATAATGTCAGGAAAGAAGGCATGTGAAGTGTTGGTGAAAAATAGTAGGAAAGCAAACTTTAGGCGGCTGTTTGACACAGTGTCATGAACCAGTATTCTGTAAATACATAACCATCCAGTGGTTGCTGCTTCTCTGGGCGAAACCCAGGAAGCCCTTGCTGGACCTGACATGAGTTAGGCTCATGGGAGTGTGCAGCTGAAATCAGAGTAAGATAGAATGAGTGATGGGGAGCTGTTGACAGTCTCTCTCTGCATCATATACACCTGCACATCAGATTCCTATTAGCCAACTGTTTCCATGAAGATGAGGGATTATCAGAGCTAATGTTCCCTGCCAAGTATTCCAGAGGCACCACATGAAATGCTTTGCTGTAAACTCTGCTTTTTCCCTATCCAAGAGGGAGCCTGGACATTCTTCTTAATGAAGAGAGATTGACTTATTTCCTTAGGTGCATTCAACAAGGAGTAAAAGTGTCTCCCATTTCCTTTGGTGCCTTGTGTTTTAATATGAATTGTCATTATAGTGATTTTTACAATAGTAAATGTGCACAGCACGAACGCTTCAGTAGACTAAATACACATGGCTCATTATTACTCTTCTGTCTGGTCCCAGTCAAGAGCTAATTAAGCACATTGGGATGATAGTGCTTTTGTGGGTAACAGATCCCTAGACTCTTGCTTCCTAACAGGAAGGTATTGAGAATTAATGAAACAAATTTTGGGGTTTTTTCCCTGGGAATTTTAGATTGTTTATTCATTTACTTAATTATTTATGATACTGTGATGCTATTTATTTTGTAAGTCTGACAAAACCACTGAAGACAGTAGTTCTTAATGCTCATTTGCATTCTAAATTCCACAAAGATAGATTTAAGGAAGTGTTGTTTTGTGAACTTTGTGACAGTGTGTTACACTAGTGCTTGCAGATTTTTTAAATGGTATTTTAAAGTTTTTATGGTATCAATTTTATGTGAACAGTTTTTAATATAAGTGTTTACCTGCCAGAAACAAACTCTTTGTATTTTTTGAGTGGTCATTTTGTGTCATTTGCATGTATATTATCTAAGTCTTTTAAACCAGCTCTATCCAACTAATTTGATCTCTTTGGTGACGCCAATGGGTTTTAGTTCAATTCTTTGCATAATATTTGTCGCATTTATGGTTACACTTGACATTGTCATAATAATGATTCTGTAATTAACTGGCTTCCAGCAACATTCTACATATTCTGAAAACGTGTTTTTTTAAAAAATACTCTTCTTCTAACAGTTTACAATCAGTACTTTAACTCTTAAATATTGAACATATAAACAAAGATAAAATCAAGATTAGCATGCTGGATAAAAATTAACATGTTATATATATAGATCACCATAAACATGTAGACTTCCATTTTACACTGAGTATGGTAGAATAATTGCTAGGCCAATAATAAAAGTAAGTTAGAGATTCCCAAGTTTTATTGTTTTATGCAATTTAGGATCTTCCAGGGGATTTTCAAAGCTATAAGTAGCTCTTAAATGCTAATTTCCATGCTTTTTCAGTGGATAGTCAACTGAATTTTTTCATATTTCTTAGCATCACTAATGTAGAATGGATTATTTAAAATTGGACTCTTAAACTATCATAATATCCAAAAAGCTACTTTTCAGTAACATGTTCAGCACCAAGTCAATTGGATATTCATGTGTATTTAACTGAATGCTTTCAACAGCATCACAATCTGATGCTAGTAAAAAGTATATCAGTGTGAAAATGATCCTTATTATGTATCTTAGCAGATTTGTATGATTTTCTGCAGTATTGCAGTTACAGTAGTAGTATATTTTACTTTGATCTTTCTAATGAATCATATAACACCTTTTGGAAAATTGAGTGCTGGAATACTTCCATCTAGAAGTCTTTGCCAAATGTAGTTTTATTATTATAAAGTAGGTGTAACTTCCTTTGCCAATCATATTAGCTATGATAGCAGAATGGAATGCCAAGTTCTGGCAGCTGTTTGTTCTTTTATTCACTGTCTTTGATATCCCTTGCTTAGTCATTAGTACTTCCACAAACATTTAGCAGGTTAATGTGTCAGCTTCATATCAGCTATAAAAGTATTTTTGGCAGTCTTTCAAAGAAACTTTTCTTTTGTAGCTGAAGGAATCCAGTCTTCTATTCAGTGTTTTAAAAATAACTTGAGCTTAGATTATACAAATTGTACTGTAAAACTGAACATGGGTATGTTCACAGTATTTATGAAGTATTTAAAAATGTATTAGGCTTAATTTATTCCGAAAACTTAAATTCAAGATAGCTGAAGGCACAGGTTGTCACACCCTATATAACTATGGTTTAGTCTGCCCAATATTCTATGTTCAAGAATTAGTAAAGTCACAAAACGACGGGATAAATTGCAAATTTATTTTCTTTTTTAAAGGGGGAGGTATATTTTCAGAGAAGCTTGTATTAGCCAAGCTAAAATCTATGGCAAACTTGTGAATGGAACTATGTTGTTGTGTAGAGCTCTATAACATCTTAACCTACTCAATAGTGTAGACCAGTGTGTTGTCTTCCTCCAAACACCTCTTCTGCCTGTTCCTCAAAACTTCAGTCTGCTTGTACATGGTTCTGTTGGTTTGTTCCACTGAGCTACAGATTCACCCAGCTGTAACTTCAGTTCTGTCATACGATTTTTACCTATTATTTAAGGTTACAAGTTGCATTGTCTTAACCATTCAAAGTTAAAATTTCTTGTCTTCAGTGTTTTTCATTATGACCCTAAAATTAAGGGGTTGTTTAAAGCAAGCAAAAGTAGTTCTGAGCAGTTATGCTGACTACCCCCTCAGAATTCTCTCTGGTGTGCCCAAATAGTTCAGCCTCTGAAGCCAACGGTGTTTCTGTGTTGGAGTCACAAGTGCAGTGGATTGTCCAAGGATCTGCACATTTCCCTGCAGACTCTATACTGTGTCTACAAGAGTGTATTGGCACTGTGCTAAGCATGCATAACTGCCATTAGCATTAATGGGAGTCATGCCTGAATGTCAAGAGAATAACTTCTTCATGCAGTAAAGGAATTAATTGAGCTGTGTTTGGTTCATTGGTTACTGAAATGTGGTCATTAGACTCAGAGAGAAAAAGTATTTGAGCCATGTACTGGTTTAATTTGTACTGTGCAGAAACCTATTGATTTGCCAAGGCAGTTAATTTTTGGATACTTGCTGTACAGTAATGGTGACTGTACAGCATGACATAAAAGGCAAAATTCTGTTACTGATTCAGAGATGTAAAAGAAGCATATTTTATTTGTACAATTAAATTAAGGTGAAGTGAGAGCTGTGCTGAAGCTTCCATATAAAGAAAAATCTGACTTTCCTCTGACAGCCATTTTGATATCTAACATGATCATAGTAACCTCATGAAGAATTACTCACTGAAATAGTGGTTCTTTAATTAAAGTTCTCAAACGGAGTTACGTATTTAAACCCCTTCTGCTGCTCCATTTGGTGTTATTAGTGTTGTGTTCATTTTTTCTATATTCTGTATGTTAAGTCAGATAGTTATGGGTAGTTGGAGTTCTTAAGTTTTCTTGTTTGGCTCTATTCCAGGCCTGATTGTGGAACAGAAACTAATCCACTTATTTTGGTAGGTCTGAAAATGTTGTAACCTGCTCTTCACCATGAATCTGTTCCTTGAAGTAGTGTGTGAAAGAAAAACGTGAATCCCTTCATGAGTAGACTGTGATTATCTGGAAAAATTGGGCTTGTAGATAGTGGGTTTTAATTTTATTTTAATTAATTAATTAATTAATTTAAAAAAATTTTTAAATTCCAGTATGCTATATTACCCTAGAATTTGTGCGAAAGACTGTAGATAACTGGAACTCCTGTTAGTATCTATATAGAATGTTCCCAACTACCTGTTTGGAAGAAGTAATTTCATTTTCCAGACATAAGGCTGAATATTGTCTTTACAGAGCTTTGTGGTAGACGTTGTATTCAGAACACAAATAAATAGTACAGATAATACTGGGAACATACACAGTATTTATTTCTCGGTTTAGGTGAGTATTATTTTAGACAATTTTGAGTAAGCAAATTATTTTTTTTTTATATGATACTTGCAATATAGTGTAGTAAATCCTGAAGTGATTTAATTTTTATCATTTTCTGAAACAAATTTTAGGCTTTGATTGGAGTTTGATACAAAATATAACAACAAAAAAGTAAAATTGGTTTATAACTGCTTATCAACGTTCACCTTTCATTTACATTTATAGGGGTGTGCTGAAGACAATGATTTTTATGTATTTTAATGGAAGCAGCAAGGTTTTATATGTATACCTGGAAACCATTTATTATGATTTAGTGAATAATTTTTACCTATCTGCTAGTAACAATAGCTTGGTTCTCTTGCAGGTACATTCATTTCATTGCTACAGTTCAAGGAGACCTTGTCTTGGAATAATAGGTTTTTCAAGGGAGAATAATTTGTGATTGTTTTCCAGGTAGCTACACTAGGAAGGTTTGGGTTGATCTACTCTCCCAGACAGAAAGGTAGAATTTTTACTGGGGAAATCAGCTAAGTGCATGTCATCTGGTGACATGCTTGTGAGCAAAAAGTACTCTCCTGCCATAGTCTGTTGTTGTGTATTAGAATAGAGAAAGCACGTCTGGAGGTGTATTTAAGTCATTATAGTGACATAATAAAATACTAAATGATGTTCAGTAATAATGCTCAGTAATATGTGTAGTGTAGCTATAATTGCTTCCTTATTTTAAGATAGTTTACATTTTGCCTAAACACTGGATTTTTCTCTGTTGAGATATTTCATGTGCAGAGTTAAACACTGAGTTCCATAAATTAGCTGTTTTCTCCAGACTTGGTAGAAGTTATTAATACTGAATTTCCTTCAGAGAAGCAACCTACTAATCTGAAACTTGGTATGTACAAATGGGCAGTGGTGTGGACTGGCAGGAACCATTCAAGAGGGTTTTGGTGTTTGGGTTTGTTTGCTGTGTTTTTTAAAGAGTCTAAAACTTTGGAGGAATAAGCCTGGACTTCTGTATCAGTGTTGAGGGCTTTTTGTTGTCGAGGGGAGTTTGCTATGTGTGTGATACTTGGTAAAATCAGGATTTCAAGGATTTTTGCATCTTCCTACATTAATGTCTTAGGAACATGCAGCTTACAGAACTGTGGAGTTGTCTTTTTAAAACATGATTCTGAAACAGCACAACTTTAATTTCTTAACACTGCTCTCTTTTGTTCAGACTTTAACAAGTATTAAAATGGATAATGGATTAGCAAGGAAATTAGATACAGTTTCTTGATTTCAGAATGCTGCTTTTGGCTTTTAGTGGAGAAAAGAAAAATAAACCCCCACCAAATAAAAGTTGACACAATTACACTATGTCATGTTCAAATGCAGGAATGACTGTAACAACATTGTTTTCCTACATTTGTCACCATAAACGTTCCAAAATGTTAAACTTCTGGCTTAGACTGGAATTTTAACAAATACCTTTTGGAAAATCAAGTATATATATTTGGCTTGTGTGTAAAAAGCTCTAAAAGATGGTATGCTGGGGCTCAGTTTTAGTGAGGCAACTTGTCAAAATCATTGCTCCTGAAGGGTGAGCTTTTTAGTACGGCTAAATCTAGGTTTCCTTACTATGGCAATTATTTCTCCTCTTTGAGAGAGCAACCTCAGGAATTGGTAAGTCTGGATTTAGACACTCCACCTATGACAGAGTGGCCTGTTAAGAAGGGTTGGCTGTAAGCTGATAATACTGGTTTCCTTTCTACCTTTCTCTTGGTTTGAGGGGTGTGGGCAAATAGGAGCAGCTACTGAAGATGTTGACTTGAACTACCTGAGCTTGGGTTCATATCTGTTTTGTCCTTTGAAGAAGACCGTTTCTTAGTATTTGGTATGGGTACTCAAGTGATATAAAAGTCATCATGGGCTTGTTAATAGAATGATTCCACTTGTTAGAGGAATCTGTAGAGCAAAAAACAAAGTGGATGAGCGCTTCCAGGAGATAACTGGAGAGGTCTGAAAACAAAGAATTTGCATTTCATCACTAGAAGTATTAACCTTATTAGGCTCAATTTAAACATTGTCAATACTTCTCTGAGGGCCTGACAAGTTGATGTTTGTAGTCTTGGTCCTCTGAAGTTTATTTCAATGTGGAATACTGACCGTAACAGATTTCAGACTCACAAAAATCAGTCTATGCTTGTGTGACAGTTACATTTGTTTTCTGAAAAAATATTTTTAAAATCTGAAATGATAAAAGAAAGGCTAAATAAAAACTATGAAAAATAGAATCAATGATGTTAACTGGCCCCTAGTCAGATGTTGTGATGAAGAACACAATCCATACCTTTTCCCTATAGAGCGAGACCCTGCCTGGCTGTCTCTTGGCATGTACCCACAGAGCAACCCCTGTACATTGATGTGTGGTGCAGTACAGTGCAAATATGGGAATATATGCATTATAAGCCTGCAGAGATGGCCTGCTGCCACTGGCTGCTGCTACTACTGACCAGCAGTACATTGCTTTTACCGTTCAGGAACTATTTGTCCAGTCCTGTTTTAGACTACTAAAATTAATCACATCACCATAATAACACAAATATTAATAAACAAAGTTAATCTCTAGTTTCAATACCTCAAAAAAAATATTTGGGGATAACAGATCAAATCTATTTTCCAGAGTGTGGGTTATGTCTTGTTAATAGAGGAAGGCTTTCAACACTGTTAAAATAATGGATCTGCAGAAAGAAAAACATGTTAACACTTGGACACACTAACTTAATTTCAGCATGCTTATTTTTATTATAAAATTGCTTTGGTTTCTCAGAAGTAGGTTTTGTACCTAAACTGGTGAAAAGAAATGTGGTGTATTTTCTTATATTTAAAAAATGGTGATGTTGGTTTTAAAATCATATTGCATAGGCAGTACTTTCATAACAATTCTAGCAGAGATCTGGTCTGTTCAGCTTGAAATCACTAATGAATGTCCCCACAGCCTACTAATAGACTAACATATTTGTATCCTGGACTTGTTGAATAGTCATATAGTAAGTATAACTAACAACTTGACAGAATTAAGATAATAGGACCAAATTATCTTTTAATCCATACTGATATAATCCGACTGATATCAGTCAGGTTCCATCAATATAAGTACAAGCAGAAAATAGACTTTTAAATTACAAGTCTTTGAAATGCTTAGGAATTTGTTCAGGAATAGTAAAAAGGAGTAGTCATAAGTTAATTATTTATATCATTACGTGTTATCTTTTGCATCAAGAGAAATGGTGTTATACCAGTTGTAACTGGTGAGTGTTTTAATATTGAAACTTGTCCTTATTCTTAGTTGATTGACGGATTCTTCTCTTAATGAAGTTTAGGTACAAACGTTTTTGTTTTTGCTTCAGACATTCTAATGTATTGAGGTTGTTTCATACCTTTGGTGCCTGAAGCATACATTCGGTGCCTGAAGCTAGTTGGCTGTTTTAAGTAACATTTCCAAGCCTTGCATGCTGTATTACAAACAGAAATTTGCATTCCATGTCATTTTATCAACTTGACAGCCTCCTAATCTACTGTGTTCCTCTGCCTCTGTAGAGAATAAGTAGATGGAATTAGAAGTTGTTATCCATGGGAAATCATGTAATGATATAATTAACATTAGAGCAGCTAACAATAATGACAATATCCAAAAACTCAAAAAAGAATCATTAAAAGAGTTGTAGTTTTTCTTTCTGAGAAGGAAAATATCTCAAGATATTTATAGTTTGAAAACATTTGGTTTTAGTTTTACATAGATGTTAAATTAAATACATTTATATATACTTGTGCACTTTTAGTGATTGATTTTTGTGCTCTTCAGAAAATGATTATACAAAATACAAAAGTAATAAGATGATAATTTTAGATCTAAATTAATTAGCACATATACAGTTATGATTTCAGATTAAGTACACGCTGCTTGTCTAATACATTGGATCTTAGGGGCTCACAGCACATCCTGCAGCCAGTGTAAGCAAGATGTGGGGTGGTTGGCTTGCCTGATGCTGCTGAAAGCAGTAAATGCCCCTGAACAGAAAAAAGATATTTTTGAATTACATGATGGAGTAGGCTGTTGTACATCATCTTCTACAAAGCATACATAAAAATATTTCTGTAAAAAATAAATGGACTATTATATGTGTTCAGATGGAGATATTTTGTGACAGATTTATTATGAAAAGGAGCAGATAATTCTGGATATTTGAAATTGCCCATGAGGGAAAAAATCAGACTTCATAACAATGAATAAAGTAAGTGTACTCCCAGTGCATCAGTTGAAGCTTTCTGTCCCATTTAATGGCGCTGGCTGCTATGATATGTACAGGACAAAAGAGTGTTACACAATGTTTTGGCCAGAAGACTTCGTTGTTGTTTTAAGCAGCTATTGGGTATAATGCTGGTAGGAAGAAAAAGGTCCCAGAGTAAGTTTTGGAAACCACTTCCTTCTGGATAATTCTCTTTACTGTTACACATATACCCAGAGTGTGCTTCAGAGCTAGCTAGCCAACTCTTGCCTTTTAAAATTAAGATGTGAATTGGCATTTGACCCGTAGAAAACAATCTGCATCAACAACAAACATTGCAAAACACAGAAACTAATAAATGAGAAAATCCTAAACTTGTGAACTGGGGAGAGAATATATGCACATTTTCATAGATGTTCATTTGTCCATATTTAAAGGATCCTGTCACCACTGGGATCATAAGACTGAACTAAATGTGACAAGGGTCACTTGTGGTCACTTAGTGGTTTATGGTATTTGAGTGATTTGACAGGCTGTTTACAGGCTATTCAATAAATCTGAATACACAAGTAAAATGTTTAGGGAACTGTTTCTGCAACTTGAATATTTTGGGATGGTGACACTAATGAAAGCATTTTATAAACGATGTTCTATTTATTATTTTTAAACACAAATTACCATAGTTTGTTATCCTTACAGGAATTGCAGTTATAATTTATTCTTTCTTTGTCACATTTGTGGGGAAAAAAAAGTAAAGACAGAATATTCCATATTCTGTTTCATACATTGTTGGTTTTCAAAATGAAAATCAACCAAATTGTTGCACGTGCTTTAGTGCAGATGAGATGGTGTTGCCTTACTTTACATTAGTCAGGTGGTACCTTTTAAGTATCTCCTGCATTGGTTGTCAGTCCTTGACATCCTCCATTGCAGATACTTCTGTAGGTAAAATAAAACAAATTAATAATATATATAAGAATTTGATTTAATTTGCATCTGGATAAATGATATACACCTCTAAAGAAGTGAATAAATTTACATAGCGCAAAACTGGATTGAGATCAAATCATGCCTGATCTTTCCAGCTTCTCAGAGAAACCTGAGAAAGGGAATTGTTAACTTCAAAATACATCACACTCAATGAATGTTAACTGGATCAGGGCTGTACAGTTGCCCGCAAAACATCTTCTCTCTTAGAGTTTCATCTACGTATTCATTCTTTATGTTAATTCTGATTTTAGAGTTTGAAAAATATTTTCCTTTTGTACAAAATATAAAGTTCATCAAATCCAAATCTGACTCTTTTTATCTATATTTCTTTAAGATAACAGTGAAAGAGTTGACTTTCTTTTGAATCAAAACTAGTGTTCCAGTAAGTGTAAGGTTTCCTTTGCCTGCCATTCCTGACAAATTAGGTCTGGGAATTAGAGCTGCACTGAGCTGATCATGGAAGTCAAGTGTCGAGTGTCTTGGCCATGATTGAATTCAGGAAAAAACAAATTTAAGACCAATCTGCAGTTCTTCAGAAGTACCCAGGAGCTGATGACTGAATTAACTGCTCTGTGACAATTAGTTGAACTTACTAGACTGAGCCACATGCCAAGAAATTTGAGTAACGCAAAGCGCTGCTTTCAGTTGCAAGTAATTATATGTGGCTTTGTCAAATATTTTGTTAAAATAATTTTTAAAAAAAAGTTTACATTTGTTACTATCAAAAATATAAAGGCATTACAGATAAATATGTCAAGGCAAAAAATATTCTTGTGAACTGGAGCAAATACAGTACATTATTTATATGCTTAAGAAATGAAGAAATATGAAAAACAAGATGGTTGTCATTCAGTTCTTGGTGAATAGAATAAACCCCATTTATTTACATAAGTAGATATTTTCTGTTGTGGAGGAGCAGCATCCTCTCTCCTCAGTGGGTAGCAGCAGCATCTGGCATGGGGGCTTGTAGCTGTTGTCTGCACTGGGCTGCATTGTTTCCATTTGCCATGCCCTGAGGAGAAGGGAGCTGCAGCCCTGCCCGGTACAGTGCACCTGCTGCTGCTGCTGCCTCTGCTCCGTGCTTGCTCGGGCAGGTCCTGGGTGCTCTGACTGCCACTGGCATTCTGTGGGTGAGCAAGGGCACTCCAGACCAACTGTACAGACTGACAGCTTTGAGACCTGCTGAACCTCCTCTGCAGATGAACTGCTACGTGGAGTGTTACGTCTGACAACTGTTTCTCCAGACTTCTCGGTGGTAGTCATCAAGAAACAATAAGAATGAAGTACTTGTTGTGGAGCTAATATTCTGTATTGAATTGGTACTGGAATAATAAGTTGAAAGATAATTTAGAAATGTGAAAGTACATATTTTATCAGAAATTTCTTGTTCCTTTCCGAACTGTTAAAGGTAAGGCACTGGTGTTTGTACACGTAGTGAGAAACATAATCATGCTTTTGTTGCAGTTACAGAAAATGTGATAATTTCGAGGGAGTGCTTTCTATTGGGAATGCTATGGCAATGACTTAGATTGTTTTGTGAGACCACGTATGAGTTCTCTTCCAAATCATTATTCACATGCACATGGTGGATTCAGTATTCCCCTGGAATCTCAGTCTGGTCTGTATACCAGGCAGTCTTTGGTGGACACACAGCGTGTCCAACTAAATGTGGTTGAAAGTCACACATGAGGAATCCAGAGGCATTTCTCAGACTTTCCAGTCCTAAGGCAGTAATTTTTCAGTTGGTTCACTTTTTTTCTTCCTTAGAAGAGGGATTGATCCTTGAGAATATTGAAACTTGAAGGGGAAAGCATTTCCATGTGCAGCTGTGGATGGAGTATATGGGATAATATTTAGGAGAGGCCAATTCTGAAACATTAATTCTTTATGGGGTTGACTCAAAGCCTAATATCACCTTTTCAAAGTTTTGTCTTGTCATACAGAGAGCTCCTAGTCTAATGAGTGAAAGCCTTGAAATTAGAGGAGAGACACCAGATTATTATTTAAAAACAAGCAATTTCTGTTCTTCTGATCTCTTTTGGAGAAACATTAACTCCAGAATAAATAAATACTTATCAGTTTAGGTGGAATGCTCCCTCACAGTACTATAAGCCTTGCTGTACATATGCAATAGATTTTCATGCTGAATTTACACCCTTTGCCACTGGCTTGTTGTAGGTTTCTTTGAAAAAAATATTTCAATTTAATAGTGCTAATCCTGTCACGCCTGAAGTTGTTTGGAGCTCCTGGAATATTTCTTCTTTTGCACTCCTATCAAAAACCAGTTAGAATCTGGCTAACTACTTAATTTCCACACCAATGCTGTTAGTACTAAGTGACAGCTAATTAGTTGCTTTCCTGACTTGATTGTCTGCCTTTGTGGCACGGTGTGACAGGCTCTTATTTAGGCTCATGTTTACAACCTGTAAACACGTTCTGTTACCTGTAAGCTGAATCTTGACATCTACATGAAACCCATCCGTTTCTAGTGGACAGTTTTGATTATTTCTTTTCTAATCTAGGTTACAGATCCCACTGCCTTAGAACAATGAGGTACTGCTGAATAAATGCTATAGTGCTGAAAGGCAGTGCACTCAGAGGTGTCGCTGCTCAAATGTTTTGTAGATCTTCCCACGTGGAGGTTCTCTGTCTCTCCCTTCCGTCCCTCTGATACGCCTTTGGTGCAGCATCTGGGCATGATGCCTAAGTCTATTGAGGAGTTTTAGAGTAAATGTCTTCCTATAACTTCCAGGAAAACTTTCAAGGTTCAGCTACTACTTGGAGTAAGACAGTGTGAAAATCAACTCTTTACTGAAGGAAAAGGTTATTTAGTAGTAACTGAAAATTATTTGAAATGTGCTTTCTGTAGACACGTTTGTAACTAGCCCTCCTTTCTCTTGTGACCGAAAAAAAGGGATTTGGAAATGGAGGGATCAAGTATATTTCACATTATCCCCTACTTGTTGCTGTGGCAACAGAAATGCATGATTTTTAAAGCAAGCATTCCTCAGCATTTGGGATAGATAGCATTTTGTGTCTTCTTGCAGTTTCAGATTGATAAATAGGATTAGGATTCATCAAATTCTTATAATTATCATGTGTTTAGTTGAAATTTAATGTGTGTGGTATGTTATGTTTGTAAAATGTTAATAAATTATAAACTAGTAAGAAGGATGATCTCTAATTGCTCAGAAATCCTCATAACTAAAGGGTTTGCTATTACAACAAAAATTAGAATCTGTGTTACTAGAGCTTTGGTAAATAGTTTAATGCATTGAGAATTCTTGGGAACAGATAAAGACCTGCCACTTTAAAAACTCCCTTACCTTAACTGCTTTCCAACTCCAGTAGTCAAAAGCTGTTAAGCTCTAAGTGCTCTGTCATATTTGTGGGCTTTTATAGCAAAGAGTACAGCAGACAGCAGTGATGATGGAAAAGGATGGTATGTAGACTTAAAATACTATAAAGCATAGAGACAATCGTATGTAATGCTTGGAATTGAAACCTTTTTGAATGAAATGATCAACCATATGTGCCACCCTTATGGACCCTGCAAGAAGAAGAGAAGAAATGTACCCTATTGCTAACTGTGCATGAAATTGCAGTGTTAGAAGATATTGACCAGATGTTTCAATCTCAACAAATAGCTTGTTATGTGACTGAGTGAAAATCTCTCTGCTGCTTTGATCCCATACACCTTAAAGGAAGAAGTAATTTAATAGAGGCTGTCAAAGTTCATAATTGTCAATAAACTTTGACTTGACCTTTGCCATCTGTTTTTGATACTCTTGCTGATAGGAGCTGATAGGCAGCTGTTTACAGTTTGTGCTTTATGAATTCTGTGCTGCCAGACAATGAAAGAAGTCTCTTCACTTGTGGATTTTTTGCTGTCATTCCGAGTGTGGGTGTATTCATTGAGACTGCAAATCATCTGGCAGGGGAGTGAGAGTGACATATGCATGCATTTTGAAAAGGAAGATTTGTTTTAAGGTTATGGATATGCAAAATTATATGCAAAATATCCTAAAATGTCACTTTGCAACAACATCAACTTCACTTATAGGTTAGTACTTAAATACATATACAGTGTTTTACACTGGAGAATTTTAAGGCGTTTTTTAAATGCTCGTCAGTCTTCCCTGTATCTTTCTGCAGCGAGTGCTGATTCTTCCTGGCTACAGCAGGCTCAGATGGGCTTGGCTGGAGACTATGGTTGCCCAATGACTCTTACTGTACCCTAGTATACTGCTCCATTTTCACGTTGTTAATCTTCCATTAACAGCTGAGCACCCCAGCTTCTGGCTGCAGAGTAACGACTTGTTCTGGGTGGTACTTTATTTGCCACTTTGCCGTGTTTCTCACCCAGTGTTCAACAATGAAGTCAGTATCTTGGAGTTCTTTGACTGACAGGGGTGCTCTTAAACCTTACCTCATACACAGCTTTGTAATAACAGTAAATTTCTTCATAAGCAGCAGTATACACTGAAACAGCTGCAGAAGAGTCCCGAGTAAACCTGGAGTTATACCTGTTGTACTCTTCATGTAGCTGTCATCTTAGTGATGAAGAGCTTGCATCACCAGGTCTGTTTTGTAGGTGTATCATCTTCCACCTGCTTTGAAGAAGGGACCGTGTTTATGTTGTGGAAAGGGAAGGACACATAACATCAAACAATGAGGAGGTTGATGTTTCAGGTTCTCTGCTTCAAATGGGGAAGGGACATAAGGCCAGACATGGTCTCAGTTACATGCCTCGTAAGGTCTTGCAGGAGACATTCTGCCTTTGGCCTCATAATACTTAAGGTGTTTGAGGCAAAACTGTAGCATTATAAATAAATTATAAGAGAGTGATAGAGTAAGGAATATTGTAATTAGGGCATCATTCTGCTGGTGAGAGGTGGTGAATACTTGTCTTTGCATCACTTTATCTTGATCCATGTGTATTTTTCTCACTGTTATACTTCCAGTTCTCTACCCCCATATCCCTCAGGTAATTGGTCAATATTTAACGGGTGCAATAGAAGAGAGCGCTACCCTTTGCTATTAAAACTTTGGAATATGGCTTCTACATGCTTAGTTACAGAAAATATGCTTGTATTTCCTTTGTAGCAATAAGCTTACAAATTAGGCTAAAAATAGAGCAGTGGACAAGTGGACGAAGAGCAAGAGAGAAAGAATAGGAAATGGAATAGAAAAGAGTAGTGGCGCTGAAAATAGTTGTTTGGATTATAGATTTTAAGAGGCAGTCTATTAGATTTGTGTTTTTAAATGTAGAAGTGAATAAATTACTCTTTTGGATGACTAATGTCTTTAGACACCTTAATTTGAAAAGCTGTAGCAAAATGCAATTTTTGGCACTACACTAACACTACTAGATATTCCTGTGCAGAGATTTGGATAGTATATGGTGAACCAAATTCTGCTAAGGTTTTGATATTGGTCTCAGTGAAAAGCTTTAGCTAGTCTTTTCCTTTAAAATATATTATCACTTCTATCTCATTTGACTGGAAGTAGCTTGAGGGCGTTGTCATGCATTTTAACAAAGTCACTTCCTCATGCAAGATTTGGCAGCTTCAGCTAACGGGGGAAGAATTACTGTACAGGACATGGGGCTCCTTTTTGCAAGCCTGCTTTTATAAAGATAAGCTTATTTTTCCCTTTTCTGTTTTTTCCTTATATAGCCATTATATGTTCATAGCTGTTGCAGTCTTTAAATGTTGATTGATGAAAACAAAAAGAAAAAAGATTGCAAAGGTCTTGGAACAGAACTGTAGTATCTCATGTGTTTTCCAAGGTCTTGAAGGTCAACTGTTGCCTTTGCATTGGTTCCTCTTGATCCATGTGTATTTATCCAACTGTCACGCTTCAGTTTCATGCCCCACAGGAGGGAGGCTTGGGAGAGTCACTTGGTGGGGGCTTAGCTGCTGGCTAGGGTTAACACACAATGGTAGGGATTTAAAATTATATAGTATGTGTAATAGTAAGAGAATATTACATTCCAGTTGTGCTTCAGGCATGTCACATCATTCACAGGAAACAAGTGAGATCACTTACAACAGTGACACTAAGGTGCTTTTTTCTTTGGGATTGTTTTTAATATTGCTGGTTCTTGTGATTTTAAAATATATGTAATGATTTGGGGTTTGATCCCACGTTTTTCTCATTTTATCTGTTTTCTAAGATTAAATGTGATGTATTTTCTTATAGCATCTAAAATATTCCTAAAAATATTCTTAAGAGTTTTTTAACAGACTGTGTAATAAATGGTGATAGGACATGTCCTAGGAGTATAACAGATGCGTGAGACCTTCTGAAAAGTGTATGGACTCATTCTGAAATTCAGAACAGAAAATACACTGCAAATAGCATTGTATTAAAGAGAAGCCATTTCTGCTCTCATTTACTAAAAAGACCGCTTCATGAGTAGTTGTTAACATTGCCTAGTTTAAAGTTTAGCAAGAATGTTAAGTCTTAGCTAATTTTAGGACGTTGGAGTCCTCTCCTCTGTAAGCTGCCATTTAAAATAAGATCTGATTTGACAGATCATGCAGAGAAGAGTCCAGCTTCAAATAAGGCACTTCAGATGTCTGTATTCAGTGTTAATGAGTTCTGAAGCGCCTGCACTGTGAAGGGACATGATGCTTCCCGTTGTGTTGTCAGTTCCTGGGCATTTAGGATTCAAGTCTGCAGCTAAAAACTTCGCTGTGCAGAAGGTATGTCAGTCTAAGCAAAGCTTTGTGTGCTTTGGCGTTGTTATTTTCAGATGACTGACAGATGTGGAAATGCACCGCTGGCTGCAGCTTTAAAAAGGGATCCAGAAGCTGAGGAGTTCAGATGGAGAGCAATGTGGGACTGACATGAAGTGTCTTTTGTTGGCCTCCTTGTTCTAATATGGGTGTTACCCAGTTGCAGTGGCACTTAGAGCCTGGAGTACACAGACTTGGAGTAAAATGAAATAATTTTTGAAGAATCTTTGTTTCAGTCAGAGGGCTATAATTGGTCTTAAGTTTCCTCAATATCATGTTTCTTCTTAAGTTCTATGGGATTGTATAGGGAGATCCAGCAGGAGAAAACTTCTTTTGCAGGACAAGGATATTTGCAACTGAAGATAGTGAGGTAATTAGATTAACTATTTAGTTTTGATGCTTTTTGCCTTTCAAGTAGAGGTCATTCTCTACAGAGAACTTTGCAAGAACAGCAAAGAAAAGCTTTGAATGCAGATCAAGTGTTGTGATATGGGATGCTGAACTGCATCCCTGTGGCAGAAGTGTGGCATTCTCAAGCTAAATAGTATAATCTTGGAAAATACAAATCAAAGAACTTGGTTATCTCCCTTTCTTTCTTTAATTCTTCAAGACTTCTGATTTTCTTTCCAATAGTGTGAAGGGGCAATTTTTTAGCTCTCGGGTGTAAGGGACCATTCAGGTAACTGTCATCTCATCTTGACTATCGTTCTCAAAAAGGCATCATTGAGTAGCCAATCAAAGACAAGTCCCTTCTAGTGCTGGAAAAAGTGCTTCTAGAAGTGCCTCTGTAACTCAGAAAGATTGTACCCAAAGCTGTTTTCTAATCAGACAGAAGTGGGAGGTAGGTGTACCACATCTTCAACTCTGAGGATGTGAAAGAGTGGGACATAGTTAACTCCAAGCAATCTCACAAAGTCACAATTGAGGCTTTGGGAGTTTTACTTGTTACCAAGTTTTCTTGGCATCTCACCATCTTGCAAGAAAAAATGGTGTTCTTCTCTGGCTGCCACCCACTCTCTGGAACACAAAGGTTCTTACACGTCTCTGGTAGCTAAAGTATGCCAAAGTGTTCACCCTGTTAACTCCGATCATGAAAAAATGCTTGAACAGACACACTTATACTACTGTGAGCCCAGGTTAGCCTCATGAAAATAAGGAGACAAAGGTTCTGTGACTCTAGTGTGTCCTTGAGCAGCCAGGGTGGAAGAGCTGGCTTCAGTATTTGATCATAATGTGCCTGTAGGGATAGGGAAATCTGATAGTAGATGATGCTTGTTTTCAAATCAGCCTCATTTCAAGACAGAGTTATGCCAAAGGCAAGAATTTATTTTTTTTTTTTAAAGGAATTATTGTTTGCTTTTAGTTTACCAGGGTGCATACAGTGAAGCTGTAAGGAAAATGCACTCTGTTTAACTCAAGAGAACACCTGAAAGGTGTTTTTTTTCCTGTGCTCCTTCCTTTGTCACGGATGCTTAACATAACTGAAAAGGTCAGGGCCTGTCCTTGTGTGTACCTGATATCCAAGCTGCGTTGACAGATTAAAACCTTAGGATGAAGAAACACATTAGACTTCATAAATCACTCTAGATGTTGAGTTTTGTTGTGCTGTCCCACTCCTGAGACTGTCTTGTTCTTCCATGATAGGTTCCTACTTGTGTCATTTCTGTCTTTGGGCCATTAACAGCCTCACATTCCCTCGGGTGATGGTGTGGATTCATGGTGTGGCCAGGTGCCAGCCTCTCCTGACCAGACTGTCAATACAGTTAGTTAAGAGCTGCCTCACTGCCTAGCCAAACCCTAGATAATTAACTCATTATGCTAGTGCCTGCTGAGCTGGGTCATTTTCTGTTTCTATCTAGTCTTTTTCATTCAATTAGATGTTGTATTCCACATAAATCTATAAAATGAATTTACTGTTTATATAGCTATATAGCTGGCATTAATGGGTGCTGTTTATTAGTGGCCTTCATTGGATATTGGAAATAATGATGTCTGATGTTTTATGGTGATAAATGTCTCGTGATGACTGTCACTCCCTCTTATTTACAGTTTTAACCAAATGTTACCATGTTAACAAAAACAATGGTGTGTGAAGTAGCCCATCAAAGCCTGTTTTTTTCCATATCTGGTTGTTCAGAATTAAACTCCAATACAGGATCTTAAAGTTTTTAAAGTGCTGCAGAGTCTACCTCGAAGATGTTATTTTGTCTCACTTGTTTTTTCACATCTATGCAAACTGTCTGCCATGAATCATTCCAAGAAGTGAAACTTCAATGGTATAGCACAAAGATATTTCTACAGTTCAATTCCATCAAGTTCCTCTTGTGATGTCTATTTTCTGCCCTTACTAATATGTAGCCTTTTAGCTGAGGAAAGAAATAACAGTTTGGAGGAATTCTGCAGTTAGCAACACCTCACCACCATTGTTGTGGGAATATGTTGAAATAATTTCAAGAAACTGGGAGTGTTTGCAACTGGATATGTGTGATGAGAAGATATTTCCAGAAACACTACTATCCATTTTTTCCATCTTCCTCAGTATTACTTAGCTTAGATATTAAAGTAAAAATAATATCTGTATAATGGGAATATTCCCCCACTACATAATACCTGTGTTTCAAATAGTCATGAGTATGAGCAGAACTGCTATTTATGGAAAAAGTGACCTGCACAATATACAGAGGTTCATCTCAAGAAATCCTGGATTGTGACTTCTGAGTCTCAAGAATAACTTCCATTTACTTACATTTCAAGTCAGTTTTGCCACAGTTATATATGGCATTTATTGCATCTGAATTCAAATCGAGCTGCTGCCAATAGCCAAAACTGATAGTTGAAATTCTTTTTTCAGAGATTCATGTGAAATGTTGTCAGACTTTATATATAAAAGGATGGAAAAGTTGTGTCATATGATAAAATGCTGTAAGCTGAAGGTGCAGTCTGAAGTCTTACCTTTTTTTAAGGAGTTGTTGGGGTTTGATGCTTTGATAAATGCTGTTCATAGTGTTCATCTCTGTTAACTCTTGTTATCTGTGAGAGCAAGGCATGCTTTTCAACATGGGACATGAGGCTTCAGGTACTTAGCAGTGTGGAAATTGGTTCCCTGTTTGCTTACAGTAGGTCATAACATCTTAGTCTTCTTAAGTAATCTGTTCTACCTCCAAATATTAAAGGATACAGTTCCTAAGACATCCTAAATGGACACTGTGCAAATAGGTATTATGTATGTGCAGATGTATGTAAAATACAAGGATATCAGATAATTCTTGTAGGGGGTTTTCTTGATTTGTATGTAGTTAGAGTGTTATGGAATAGATTAGCAGAGCGTATGTAGTGTGCCTTGAATGAATGAGGGATTGAATGCTGCCACCATCTGACAACACAATCTTTTTTGTCCTTAAATTTATATATATTAAAATGTTGTAGAAAAGAGGCCTTTCAACTGTTGTCCACCTTTGCCTTATTAATGAAGACTTGTACATGATTGAAGATTTTTAATTTTTTTCTTCCTCCTCTGGAGCTGAAGTCATCAAGATGTGACTAAGCATGTGTTTGCAACTCAGTTACTTGACCTTTCTACAACCCACAGCTACCACTAATGCTGCTTTGTAATGGAGACATCATTTATTTAAATCTTGATTAGGCAACAATTATAAGTAGGGATTTAGTACAGCAGTAAGTTGATGTAGCCTTTAATTCATACTATAGATTGAGTGGATAAGCTTTCTGACTGTAATTAGAGTGCATTATAATGACTTCAGTTGCTTGACTCACCACCAGCACAGTAGGGCCTGTGATTGTTTCTTCACGTTTGTTTTTTTTTTTTAGTTCACTCTTGATTTTGTGTTGCTGCTAAATGCTATTTTTTCACTTAGTATGAAAAGGAGTTGCATTTGGAGTGGAATGCTGTGTATATTGTGCTCATCCAGAGGAGCTTTATGCAGTAACCCGGCACTGTACAGCTCCAGTGGAGACGTGCTCTTCATAAAGTTGGAGATAGATATTTTCATGCATGGTTTAACAATGTAAATGGAGAGCATTTCCCTTTTTGCATGTAATTAAATGCTAGACACAAATGGCTATTTTCAGTACTGTTTAATGTTTATTAATTGTTGCACAAAGTTTCTTCATAGTTTTGTCAAATGTGTTGTTTTCCTTACATGCTTTCTTTTTGTTTCCTTTGTCTTTTTTACATTTTTTTTCAAAGAAACTGTACATTGCTTAATTAAATTTAAGTGTAGAGGCATCTCCTGTGAACAAGGGAACTGGTTTTGAAATACCTGAAATACCTTTTGAACACATATATTTATTTGATCATAAACTATATGTTTTTAAGTATTTTAAGTATTTTATGTATTTTAAGTATTAAACACTCAGTGGGATCATTATGGATAAACTTACTATTTTCTGCACATCTCTTCCTTGTACCTACGTGTTTTTTTACTTCATGCATAAATGTATTCTGTAGGCACAGAACTGAATATGGTGAGTGGAGAATAAAAAAACTAGCAAAAAAAGTAATACACCAGGCATTCTAACTTTGGTTTTGTTTGTTTTTCTGTCAACCTGCAGTGGATGATTCAGAGCCCTTACAAAGCTGCGACTTTCTTTGGGTGCATTGGCAAAGATAAATTTGGAGAAATCTTAAAGAAGAAGGCAGAGGAAGCTCACGTGGATGCCCATTACTATGAGCAGAGTGAAGAACCAACAGGAACCTGTGCTGCCTGCATCACTAGTGATAACAGGTCAGGGGCCCTGAATATTTTCCAAAGATATAAATGCAATCAGCGTAGTATGTGGAGACTAATTTGTTTGGAATATTTGGCCTTGAAAAAAATGTGGTTTGAATGATAAAGCAAGCAGTAGCACTGGGTTGAGACCACATAGGACTGCCTGGGTCATGGTTTGGGGCTGTTAAGAGAACAGCAGTTGTGTTATCGTAGAAAAGTGTGAGATGATAATATATTACTTCTTTCTGAACTTTATAGCTTGCAGTTGCTCTGGAGAGAGAAAATATGTGGGAGACAAAAGTATGTTTATGCAGCATCTGTGAAAGCTGTAAGGCATATCCTTGATTGGCAAATGAGGAATATGCCTCAGGTAATAGTGTGTATAAAGAGGATAGGTGTCAGCATCTAGCTGGATTGAAAGGGTTAATTTGATTTTTATACAAGAGGAAAGAATTGATGTTTTATGTCGTTCTTGCAGTTGTTGCAAAGTTCATCTAATAACTACAATTCTGTATGTCCACATCTGAACAATTTCTTTGGAGTTTTGTCTTTCATGTTTTCCTTTGCTAGCTGGATTCTAAATATCTCCCAGGATGGAGGTTGCACAACCTCTCTACTCAATCTGTTTCAGTGTTTGATCTCTCTTCCTGGGAGAATTTTTTAGGAATTTTCCTTCTTCCAGCTTGTGTCTCTTCCTTCTGTCCAAGAATGGCCTGGCTTGATCTTCTTTGTAGACTAAGATATTTGAAGACAGTGGGAAGGTCTGCCCTTAGGTACCTCTTCTTAAGGCTCAACTAATCCTTTCTTCATCCGTTGAGAGTTCCAGCTAATAATCTTGCTGGACTCACTGCATTATGTCAGTGTCTTCCTTGTTATAGCTGAACAGAGAACACCAGATGAGGTCTGGAGACCAGAACAGAGGTTGAATATATAACTCAGAAAAACTTGGGGATCTGATCAATGCTGATTAATAGCAAGAAGGAGGGGGCAAGAGGATGGGGCCAAACACTTGTCAGTGGTGCTTAGCGGCCGTACAAGGGGCATTGGGTGCAAACTGGAACCCAGGAGGTTCTATCTGAACAGAAGGAAAAAACTCTTTCCTGTGAGGATTCCAGAACCTAGACCAGGCTGCCCAGAGAGGTTGTGCAGTCTGCCTGGGCACCCTGCTCTGGGTGAGCCTGCTGGAGCAGTGGTATTTGACAAGAGGGTCTTCAGAGGTCTCTTCCAACCCTGACCATTTGGTGATTGTGTGATGCTGTGAATACAGTTAATGATTCAGAGGCCTGAATACGTAACTTCCTTTGTCCTGCTAGCTCATATAGACCAGCATGTCTATGCTAGCTCACATGTGAGGAACCTTCTCTGTGTGGGTGCACTGCTGGCTCATGTTCCAAGCCTGGTCCACCATCACCTACAGGTCCTTTTCTGCAAAGCTGTGTTGTATCCTGTCAGCATTCAGCCCATGTTGCTTTGTGGAAATTACTCCATCCTTGTTGCATGGCTTTGCATTTGCCTTCAAGTTTTCTGCCAGCTCAATTCTCCAGGCTGTGCGAGATGCACAGAGTGACAGACAGCCCTGTCCTGCAGCTTATCAACCTGTCCCTCCCAATTTAATGTCATACATAATGTCTTACTCTCAGGAATGAATGTACATACTCAGTGGAGGAAGGAAGTTCATTCATCTTCATCTGGAGTTTTGACATTAATTATGTCTACAGACTTCCCCCTTCATCTCCAAGATCCATATTCAGTTCTTCAAAGAGAGACAAGCAATAAAGCAATAAAGATGTTTCTGCACCATGATTCTCTCTCTTCAGTCACATATATAGTGTCTGTGTAGGCACCCTGTAGCAACCACCATTTCCTAGTTGATGTGATTGGAAACTGAAGTCAAGCAAGTTTATTCCCACTCTTGATTTACCCTCTGGTTGTTTCTTGGTTTTCAGCATTTTCCATATTTGTAAGAGGCACTACAAACTGTCCCTGGTTGATTAATCAATAGAGTTATCTTTTGTCCCAGTTGAGGTACATGTTAACTTCCTTTGTGGGTGATTCAGCTTCCTTGCCTTCTTGGAGGAGCTGGCTAATAGCACTCCTGGCTTTCCTGAGAAGTGTGTGTGTGTTGATGTCCCAGCTGCCCTGACGTGAATGTGTCTTGGTTTTGCTAAGTCTGTCGAGCTTTTTGCAGAAAGGCATTCTGAGCTAATTCCTGATTACCACTCTGAATTCTTTATCTTAGCCATATTAATACTTTTTGTTTTCTCAGAGCTTTACATGAAAATCATAACACGTGATTAAACTATAAAGTAATACCTACACTCCATCATAATCTGTAACCTTGATTGGTGCAATCTGCCTAGAAATACACATACACAGTCTCCACTAAGCTCTTTGATTTGAAGCACTGACTGTCTCCAATTACTGTATTTTATTTTAAAACCATCTACCTTCTCTGTGTCCCACATGTTGAACTTAATGCTGTTAGACATAAGAGTTTTAATTCAGAAAAGCTTGGTGCTTTAGTGTAATAATCTTTTATTACCCATCATGTGCATCTCTACAGCTGGCTGTAGCCACAGAGAGCTTGGTTTACAGGCTCAGGGTGATGTGGTAAGGAAGCATAGTCTTTGCTTAGTTCACTGCTATATAATTGCTTTTCACTTAGCAACATACTTAGACGAGATTTTTCCAGCTAGGCTCTTGACAGATATTTAGGGTTTGCCAAACTGAAAGATTTAATTTGCTTTTTAAATTTGGTTTACAGACAATTACCCCAGTTGTGCACATGTCTTCCTTGGATTTTCTTGGTTCTCCAGTGGATTTCTTGTCATTGAAATGATAATGCTCATCAAGAATGAAACTTATTCCCTGTTACTTGTACTGCTGCAGAGGCTTGGTCTATTTGTTTTTATATATAAATATATATATATATATATATTTGAAAATACTTTTTTTTCCTAATTTACATGAATTCTTGTTGCCTTTAGGCTTTAGAATTAAAGAGATATAGCCCAAGAATATTCCTGGGATTAACTGACAGGGAAATGTGCTATGTATGTTGATATATCCAGAAAAAGTTAGTTTGACTTTTTGTTTTAATTCTGCTATACTTGAGCTGTTTATCTGTCAGTGATTGTGAGTGATGAGTGCTTCAGGCAGTGTACAGGGAGGCTTGGTTGCTGTCTTCATAAGAGATTCGTTGGGGCTTCTGTTTGTTTTTTATTGACTAGGTTGGGGAGAAAAGGTGATAGTGGAAAGATGCTGTTTTGAGGTGGAATACATTTTGAATAATTTCTTCTAACACCTGTACTCAGTCTGGAGGCAGAAGTGTGATTCAGTAGAGGCAGAGGAGCAATTCACTCAGCCATTGTCTCAGGATTGTAGGGGTATTCATATGGGAAAGGATGATGTGATGCATACAGCAGCAATTTATGCACGTTGGAGAAGGCATGAGTTGTGTGTGTAATCACACACTGTTTATGTGGCTAATGTATCAAATAGTATAAAGCAGAGATATGTTAATGGTGCATCCTATGACTATTAAATGTTGAAAATTACATTTAAAACTCTTAATGCCAGCATGGCAAGATCTGTTCCCTCAACTCCCTTTCTTTAAATACTGGATGTTACTAAACTTTTTCATAGTAAAAATGCAGAAAAAAGATTTGGCCATGGTAGCCTGAATGGAGTGCTACCAAGTTTCTATGACCTCTTTTTAGGAATGGATCTGTAAGTTTTGTGTGTTTCATATGGCTGAATTGAATGGCTGAAGAGGAGGATTTCAAACAGAACGTATCATACATGTAACAAAGAAAATATAAATATTTTTGATCGTGCTAATGGTTATCATGTCCCATGGCTTGCATTATAACTTGTTAGAAAAGAATGAGGTACAAATGAGTTTTGGTACTATTGCAGTAATACACAGCTAAACCAAAGGTTTTTTTAACAGTTCATCATCTACAAGTAGCAATGCAACTCTTTTTCATTTGCTAAAGGAAAATATGAACCTAATGGGCAAAAAAAAAGAATAACCCCCTTTTGAAATAATGTAACTATTCATTCAGAATGGATAAAGGCAAGACAATCATATCCATTATTTTTTGTTCCCAGTTAGGGAAAATAAACTAGACTAGCTGCTTTCCTTTAGTTGTTAGGTACTAGAAGAGTTGTAATGAAAATCTGCAGATGCTGTACCATAAAGGGAGTTCATCACAAATTGCAACAAAGGTTGATTATAAGCAAATGAAGGCATGTGAACAGTATAATAGCAATAGAATGCATAAACTGTGTAGCTGGTTTAAAAATACGGTCTTTAATTTATGGTTTAAAATTAAATTGTATTTAATATGTGATTTTAAATATCTTATGTGAAATGAAATGGTCAAAGTATATGTGTTTTATGGTGCTCATTGTAAATTGCTTTTAGGCTTCTTAAGATCTTTTTTTATTATCTTAGAGAAATTTGGTCTTTGTGAGAAATTGTAGTAGCATTAGTTAAGGAAGATCTAATGCTAGTTTTTAATCACTTACAGGTCTCTTGTAGCTAACCTTGCTGCTGCTAATTGCTATAAGAAGGAAAAGCATCTTGATTTGGAGAAGAACTGGAAGTTGGTGGAAAAGGCCAAAGTTTATTACATAGCAGTAAGTTCATCTTTCAAATTGCTAAATTTTGTGTAACAACATCGTGAGGTTTAAGCAATGAGCATTTCTGTTGCATATGGTTTAGGATGATTTCATAGCTCTAGAATAAAAGAAAATGAAGTATGTTTTTGTATGTGCTTTCTTAAATTAGTGGGGGGAAAAAAATCATAAGAACTGAACATTTTCAGAGCTTTTGTAGTAGTGCATCAAATTTACATTTCACATTTTCTAGTAAATTGTTGTGAAGTATGCACAAATTATGTAGAAAAACACTATTAGCATAATTATTCACTGCAAACAGTTTGAGCTTATTTGTGTGAACAATCTTAATTGCTATTTATTCCATAGTAATTACTATGGCACCTTATAACTCAATATTTCAGAAACAATAATGGTGACAAATCTCTTGAATGTGGGCGGTGGGGCAAACTGATTTTAATGATGAATATCTTACTTGTAGAATAAAGAGGTTTTGAGGATGGGACATTAGTAGATTCACAATTAGTATTCTTTTTCTTACCATCCAGAATGAATC
Source organism: Ceyx melanurus (assembly GCA_024611195.1). NCBI lineage: Eukaryota > Metazoa > Chordata > Aves > Coraciiformes > Alcedinidae > Ceyx > Ceyx melanurus. Next base: position 23,813 of record JANHGL010011537.1, on the reverse strand, counting down.
AAGCTGGATTAGTGTATTTGTGCAGATTATGTCTGGCCTAAATAGAAGTGGTGAATTTGTTTTCATCTTGCTCTCAAGTTGATATGACTGATCAAAATTAGCAAACATGAAACATCTATGAGAGATTAAAACCTCAAAACATGCATGTAATATATGGATTCTGTATGACAGCTGCTTCCATTCTGTTACCTGAGCTGTGTGGGAACAGCTGTTAAGAAGTGTAAAAAATTGATTATCCAGAAGGAACAAGTTCATTGAAAATACAGTTATTTCTTTTAGCTAGTGTTAATGCCTCCTACAGCCTGTTAGTGAGCACTGCTGTAGGCTTTACATGCTTGTTATTGATTCTTGTGCATGGCCGACGCTGACCCTTTATAACTGTCAAAAAATACTTATAACCTTCTCAGTATACAAAGAAAATACATCCCACTGCTATGGCCATATGTTTGTGTTGCAGTTCAAAAATACGTAGGTCTACTTATTATTTCTGTTTTTCAAGTGTTCCAAGTTTTTGATTTCCCAATAATTATACCTCAGTCTGTTCCAAATGTCATGCTTAGGAATTAATGCTATTGGGTAAAAAAAAAAAATTGAAAGGGTAAGAGTACACTTTAAATAAAGAAGAAGAATGAGAAAGGTTACCAAAAAATATACTGCAGTAAGTTGTTTTCTAATTAATTAAAGCTTCCGATGTAAAATATAGAATAATTAAATTTTGTGGAGATGCTTCAGGAAAGTGGGAAGTGTTGCATGAGGTGAAAAGCAAGAGGGTTGGGTTTTTTTGAAGTACAGCCTTCACTTTGGTTCCAAAGCTACTCTTCTGTGTTCAGTCAGTTTCATCATTTAAATTTTGACTACGTGATTCACTACACTGATTTTCATATATATTAAAAGCTTTTCTTCAGATGCCAGTTCTACAGCATCCAAGCTTTGAGTAAAAGAGAATTATTTTACTAAACTGAAAATAAAACCCCAAATGTGCATATGTTAATGGATAAATAAAGAACAGTAAAGTGATAATAATCTGTATTAGATATTTATAAAAGGGAATCTGGTTTAGGGGGTCATTTGATTGCAGGAGATCTTCTGGGTAAACTACCTGGTTCCCACCTGTAGCAAAAGGTCTCCAGAGTGGGTTCATCTCAAGAGATTCTGAGGACAGTGTTGTCACATCAGATAACAGATTGTCTCCCTTAGGTAAAGTTAAACGTGCAGTGTGTAACCTGTTTGAGTTCCTTTGTGCTACAGAGCATTCAGGCCCTTCTCTTTCATTTAGCTTCTCTTAATGCAGATTTGTAGCAGTTTAACAGATGAAACAAAACCATGTAGTGAACAATTACCACTCCTGAGGTATAGGGTAGCTCTCTGAGTCATTAATTTGTCTACTGTTGTATGTCTTTGCTTTAGTCTTGTTACCTTCCTTGGCTTTGCTCTGTGCATATGTTGCTTTTCATTTCTTTCTATCCAGCTGTCACCTATTTCTTGGATTGCATTAGAATTTATGTTAGTGAAAGATACTTATTCTGGAAATCCATGTCCTGAGATCATCAAACAATTTATTTCCTTGGCAGAGTAGGGCAGTGATATCCTGTGGTCATCTCTGCATGCTCCCTACAATAGCTAATACGCTTTTCAATGCACCCTTCAGCAGAATGGCCCTCAGATGAAACTTAACTCTGAAATCCAATCACTTCACAGAGGGGGGAGCTGGGTACAAAGGAAAAGACAGTGAAGCTGTGACAGAGCCCTGAGAGACAACTTCTGTTACCATCTTGTGGTGGGGCAGCAGAAGGGGTGGCCATTTTGTGGTGGGGCAGAAGAAGCGGGTAGTGGAAGTGCAGCCATCTTGTGGTGGGGCAGGGGAAGTGGCGGCCATTTTGTGGTGGATGGATTAGCGGTGGCCATCTGAGACCTCACCTGGAGTATTGCATCCAGTTCTGGAGCCCTCAACATAGGAAAGACATGGAGCTGATAGAGCGGGTACAGAGGAGGGCAAGAAAGATGATCAGAGGGCTGAAACACCTCTGCTACGAGGACAGGCTGAAGGAGCTGGGTTTGTTCAGCCTGGATAAGTAAAGGCTCTGGGGAGACCTTATAATCAATTTCCAGTACCTGAAGGGGGCTACAGGAAGGATGGAGAGGGGCTGTTTACAAGGGCCTGTACTGAAAGGATGAGGGGTAATGAGTTTAAATTAGAGACAAGTAGATTTAGACTTGATATCAGGAATAAGTTCTTTACATTGAGGGTGGTAGAACAGTGGAACAGGCTCCCCAGGGAGGTGGTTGAGGCACCATCCCTGGAGATATTCAAGGTGAGGTTGGACAAGGCTCTGAGCAGCCTGGTAGTTGAGGGTGTCCCTGCTCACTGCAGGGGGGCTGAACTAGATCTTTGGAGGTCCCTTCCAGCCGTAAATACTCTATGATTCTATGATTCTAATCTGAGTGTAAGAGAACTTTTGCCCTTGGAAGGCCTCCTTGTCTTTGGTGCCATGGAGATATTAAGATTGGTGTAAAATATAGCCCTCAAAGTAATAACAGCATAAGAGAGAATAGTTCAAGAAATAGATTCAGGTTGAAAATCACCTTTCATTCTATAGATTATTTTTCTTATTCATGTTAGAAGTAACCCTTCACTATACCTAAAAATTGGTGTGTAGTGAACCTACTTTTTGGGTCCTTGGGAACAGTCACATTCCCTCTTCCCCTATACATTTGCTATCCTTATGTGATGGCAAGTACCAAACCTAAGTGATTAAAAGGCCATGCTCTCCAGGCTCCCTCTGTAGCCACTGGAGAGTGTTCCTCCAGAGGACAAGTTAGAGCAGGGAGCTGAGCAACAGCTCCCAAAACGCTACACAGGCACCTCTGCGTCTTTAGAGAGGACAGGATGGAACCTACCTACTCTAAGGCTGTTGGTCACCTAAAGCAGGAGCAGAGGTGGGGGCGGGGGGGACTGAGCTTCCCTGGCCTTCTTGGCATTGAACTCTCCACAGAAGAGCAAGAGGAGGGTAAATAAATAACAGGCAAATAAAACATCAAAATCTATAACCATCAGCAAAATTACACCCATTTAAATTATCTTGATGTCAGTTTCTTAAAGTTATTTGGATTGCAAGTTAATGATGATTCTTATAATCTCTCCTCCAATATTAACACTTGTGGCAGGTCCTGCACAAAATCCCATCACTCATCTGCTCCTTGGGCAGCACTTCCTACACAACCTTTTTTTTCCATAGGATTTATTTCTCCCCTCAAGTGTTTCCCCACAAACACACCTCCTGTCCCAGTTAGATTCAGAAAAAAGAGTAGGTTTGGGTTTTTTAAGGGATGAGGCAGTTACCAATCACAATAGGTTTTCCCAGGAGTTAAATGTTTGTCGTATCTGTGGATCAATGAATTATAAATGAAATCATTTATCCAACTTTGATTCATTCTCAGGTGTATCACCTATTGGTGATGCTATTAATGACTCTCAAATAACTTACAGAATTTCCCGGGTTCTTCTGTCAACCTGTCTCACGGACAGACCTATTTTAGTCTTGCCTGTCCTAGAGCATAGCCAGCTGCTCTGGCTGTCTTACAGGATAAGGACAAAGCGCTTTCCTGTTCGTCTCCCAAGGTCACTACAATAAAAAACACATTTTGTGTCTGATAGTGAAAAGCATTTTTCAGTGTCACTTTTGCATTCTTTAAATGGCCACAGATTTCACAAGACAAACACGCTGAATTTAAGGAAGGTTTTGCTCTAAATACATGGTGATATTTATGTATCATAAATATATATATGATACATTTCATTGCCTAAAATTAGTACAACAGCTTTCTTAAGGCTTGATGTTTATTATGCACCACAGTGTTTCAGGACAAAGCAAGATTTTAGTACATAACCTGGCAAATTCAGCTTGGGAAAGGAAGAATTTAATCTGGAATGACTTGCCATAGTATGTTTACTATAGAAATTCATGCCACCTTAGAAGCTAGCCCTTCTACCCACCCCCACCCCCAGCTAGCAGAGCAGCAACAGCAGCAGCAGCTTAAATTGGGCCATGGGAGTCTCATGGAGTAGGAAGATATTCAAGTTTCCCTGAAGCTCAGAGTTCTGCCCTGAAAAGAAGCCTCACTTACTGTTGTCTTAAAGAAAAAAAGATAAACTGTAGTGTTCTTGGGGATTAACTTGTACAATATCACCTACAGCTTTACAGTTTGGGTTGACACTCAGCAAGTACTGTGTCATCCTTCGAATGACATATCTGCACACCTCTTCCTGACATGGTGGTTGGTTGTCCCTCTTTATCCTGCCTATGAAGTCACGAGTAGAATGTTTTATTTATCCTACACTTGTAACTTTTTTCCTAATTACCTAATTTTTCTAAAAGTGATGAAGATGGGGCAGTGATGTGGAGTACATCTCTCCTGTGTCATTGTTCATTACCTTCTGAGACAATCAGCTTCCCTGAAGACTCAATCAGGGATTTGCTAAACTGGTGATGGAAGAACTACTCTGTGCTTAAAAGGCCTGTGAGATTTCTAATGATCCATTGTTGCTTATGCCTCTTCCCATGTTCCATGCTGCAGTGAGAAATCAAGTCTATTGAACCAGCAGGCAGCCCTACCAATGGACTAGCCTCTTTAATTTGCTTTAATTCTCATTCTTTAATTTTTTTTGGCTACATCCTGCCCATGTGATATTGAATGGGATCAGAGCACAGTGCATTTGACACTGCAGCACCATTTTGCAGCTGGAGAAAGTTGAGTAGCATGCAGAGCAGCAAGAACCACCAGAGGCTTGGTTTGCTTCCCAAACCAAACACTACTGGTGAAAAGAAAACACACAAATGCCTGTTGCACAGGTTTCTTGCCTCTCCATTATGCTCATTTAGCTCAGCTTAATGATTCTTTTTGGCTGCCTCTTCCCTTCCAAACCAGAGCTGTGAATATTCATCTTTAAAAGTAGAGCATGCTAGAAGCGGGCCCTCGTGCAGGACGCGCCGGCTGCTGCTCCTGCTGACAAAAGAAGATTGCAAGAACCAGGAATTTGAATAAAGGACAAACGTCACATATGCTGTGTGCTATGGAGGACAAATGCTGAATACAAAATATGTTTAATTGCTGAGTTAATTATCTCACTAAAGTCTAAATGTTATTTTTCGGCACTTCCCCCTCCCCCCCCCCCAGTTGTTTACTTTTATCAGTTAGAAAATAAAAAATCAATGTCATGAAAAACATAATTATATTCCTACTAATCTGGAGTGTTTTCTCATTTGAGTACTGCAGTCTGATGCATTTTATCACTTTCCGTCAGATTATAGCAGTGGAAATTGCCAGCTAAAAGCTATGGCTTTAAAGCAAAACAGGGGAAGAAGAAAACCCAACCCAAAACATTGCCAATCAAATCTTATTTCTAATGACAAAGCTTCTGTGATTTCCTTTCTGACAATACATGAATAGTTAGTGAATAATTGGTTCAACGGGAGCTTCATTAAAGTCCAAGAGAGAAAGCAGGATCTTTCATGTGAATAATTTGGAATGATTGGTAAAGATGAGGCATTATTATAGGATTGCCTTCTGCTCCACAGTCAGAAATACGCAGCCTCTTCTTTGCTGAAGTGTGAAAACATTTTGTAAATAGTTCCAGCTACTCTCAAGTGGTGGATGATCTTGCTACTTAGTGAAATGACTTTTTGGTTGTTACTGTTTCTGGATTAAATGCACCCATTCTCTACACAAATGGGAAGTAATTGAGCTTTGTCTGGAGAGCCCATCTGCAGACACATCCTCTCTCTCCCAGCTTGAACAGGTTTTGGTGTAAGCCTTGGGTGCTTGTCCTCTACCACTGCAGTGCAAAGGATGGTGACACTGACCCATGGAAACCTGGACTCTGTGAATTTGTGCCCTGGCTCCCCCCACCACACTGCTTTACTCCACGCCGTCCAATCTGGGCTGGAGAGTACATATGAGGTAAGTGCATCAGCCTGTCTCCAATGGCTCTGCCACTACAGTCTTCCTGGTGGGCAAAAACAACAAAGCAAGCTCCTGACACCTGGTCAGCAGAGTGAATGTTACCCATTTAATGTGTTACCTGTGGTCATTTACTGGAGCAGATGCATCCCACTTCAAACAGCCACCTCCTCCCAGCACTCGTACCATGAACCCTCCATAGCAGGGCAGCACAAAACAGCAGGGTCCTGCCAGTAAACCACACAGACACTCATGTCACCCTCCTGGTGAGTTAGAAGGCAAAAGGAGCTTTGCTAGTGACACCCAGTGTCAGGGTTCAGACTTTCTTGCTGGCTGGTGTGTCTTTTCTAGGTTGAGTTGGAGTTGCCCCCACAACAAACAAACACTTCCCAGCTGGACTGTTCCTCAAGAAGTTCATCATGCTGTGGTAGGACCACAGTGTAAAGTCAGGTCTCGAGGAGAGCATATTGGCTGAACTGGTGAGAGTGACTATAATGGGCCAGGGGACACACATGACCTCCTGCTCTGACCTCTGCCTATTCTGACAGGAGCCAAAAATCAGGGAATTGATTTTTCACCCGGTATACCCACTGTAGCTCAGCAGCTCTGCTGCTGTACACGGACATGCACTACCTGCCAGAATCTGGTTAATTCCTGCCAAATTAATGACTGTAATAAATAACAACTGCGATGTTGAACATCATCCTGCTCCTCTAGGCACTGAATATAACTGCCTTCCCAACCCAGAGGCCGTGGCCCAATGTCAAGTGGCTGCAGCCCAGCCAACTCCGAGTAGCAGGAGGCTGCGTGTGCTGGAGATTCACTGCGGGTACCCTGCAGAGGGGAGGCCCCTTTCCTTTTCTGGGGGTGCCCCTTGGCACAGCTAACCATAGCTGTCCCACCCCATTCTGAGGTGCCTCACCCCATTGACACCTGAAACAGGGAGCACCCCATCACCCCTGAAGCACTGAGAATCTCCAGAGGGTCTAGAGCTTCTGCAGACCTTTCTGTGCAGTTTTAGAGTTTACAGACAATTTCTGTGCTCATTTTCTCATCCTTACAAACTACTTTTTAAACCATTTACCCTGTATCTTTCCCTTTCCACAGTTCTTCAGGTGGCTGTTCAGCAGAATGTATGTTGCTGGCTTTAAATAGCCCTGTCTGGGAGATGAGAACTAACAGTATCAGGATTGATATTTGAAGAACATCAACAAATTCAGTGCATGCAGCAACAATGAGCAGGATTTCTGTGAACAGTTTTGCCATTCATCACTAAAAAGAAAATATTTGTCATCGCTTTTCCCCAGAATGTTTGTACAATGGCAGCTGGTACCTGAGCTGGTATTTGGGTTGCTGAGCAAGTGAGCAGCATCTCAAGGAAATAAACACACAAGCAGGTGTGCAACCATGCTCATTTGCTGCTTTTTGAGGGCAGGAGAAGGGTGATGTAATTAGCAGGCACATGTTTAAATTTTTAATTAAGAGTTGTAATGGATTATTCACTGCCTACCAGAACACACATGCTCTTACTTCTTGCTCTTTTAGGCTGGGTTCCTAAGGAAACCAGGCTTAGTCAGTCATGCTGCCTGCCAGCCCAACAGCCTTCCTAAGCAGTGCTGAACTTTTTGGGGTTCGTGGCAGATGAGCACCACTTTTGTGGTAAAATCATGACTGCATCACAACACAGTGTTAGGAAAAGGTCAGGAGTTTATGAATAAGCACAAAAAGACTTCTCCCAGGAGCAGCGTGCAAGCGTTCCAGCAAAATCAGCTGGGGCAGGGGGAGGAAGGCATGAGAGGAAAACTGGGGAAGAAGAAAAGGGCATCCTGACATGTTGGACACAGTTTCACTGGACTCCCTCTGACTTACTGTTCAAATAGTATTTTTTTAAACATTGTTTTAGTCTCGTGATGCTTGGTGCAGTGACACACATTGTGGTGCTAGTGTGATGCAGGTTGCAGCTGTGTTCAGAAGGGTGTGTAACTGAAAGATCCATTGGGCTCCAAAAGTTGTTACGTGTCACTGCTGACACAAATAGTTTTCTTCTACATGTGAATTAATGGCTTTTATTTCCAGGGGTATAGAAAACTTTTGGTATAGATAATCTGGAGGACTAAGAAAAAGAGTTGCCAAAGTTACTAGCCCTGTCTTCTTATTATTGCTAAGAGAAATAATGTAAGACTATTAATTTTGCTCCTTGCATGGTTCAGTAGTGTAAGTGGTAGGTTTGATTCCTGACTGAATCCACCATTTCTGTTCTTCTGTTTCCAACAGGCAGAAAGGAAGCATATTGTTACAGCTGAGCAAGAAATTACAAAAACCCAGACCTGAACAGACAAACACTCCTTATGTATGTGTGCAGTTTAAGCAGGAAGGATTTCACTGCATCCACATAGCAGGGGTACAGAGCTGCTCCTGTACTCTTGGAGCTATGTAAGCTCACCTAGCAGATGGACTGGGGTCTTAGGAGGGATCTGACCTCTCAGCAAGTCCCAGCACAGCACAAACACTGAGCTTTGCAAAGCAAACCGCCACGAGACAAGTAGCACCAAATTACAAAAAGATTCCTGTCCCATAAATGGGTTCTGCATATTTGTTTTGCTTGTTTCACTGCAAAACACCTCTGTGAAGCCACAAAAGGATATGAGATCTATTGCTGACAGTTTTTTCTACGCTGTTTACCACAGCAATGTTTTGTGTGCCTTCTGTCCTATTTACTACATGAATTATCCATGTATTAATACAGATTACAATCACTTTCATTTCTGTTACTGTTGCATTCTCACTTCATGGGTAACTTTGTTTATTAATTCCTTCCCACAGACTGCCTGAGGTGAGGCTTTGCTCTGCAGCAGCCATGACCTGCTGAACTGCATCCTGCTTCTCTGGAGAAGGTCAATGCAGTTGAGTCCATTTGCAGGAGGCCTAGGGAGAGATGAGCACTTTCACTGGGCTATCAGCATCTGCTGGGGGTCCAGGGCACACACAGCCCCAGAGGACTTTCCTATTGGTAGCTCTGTAAGAGCTGCTGTTTGTAGGCACACTGAGTGTCTCTCGTTCAGACTCAGCACTTGTTGCAGAGCTGCGTTTCCACTTCAACCAGCTAAGACCTAACATCAGTCTGTCTGGAGAAACAACCTTGGAGTTTTAGGCTCAATCCCTCCTCTCCCAAATCTCCTCTAGATAAGTTAGTGAACACAAATACTGTAGGAGTTAAATTGTTCATGTTATGAAGTAATTTTAATTTTCAATATAGAAGTTGGCTTACCAGATTTTAAAAATGTGGTGCCAGTTTTTCAAGGTCCTGGCCTGAAATAATAGTATTAATTTAGGAATAAGATGGTGTTGGGCAGAATTTTAACACTCAACTGCAAAATGCAACATAGAATGGAAAATATGAAAAATTTTGTCTTCTCTCAGTTTTTAAAACATATGAAATGGAAAAAGGTATTAAATGAAAAAAAAATCAGAAAGCAGTAGCTGAAAGAAAAAGTGTTGTATGGAATGGAAATATGGACAACTCTTGCAGGCTGCCTTTCAACAGGGAAGCATATATCAGAGATTGAAGTGAATGAGAATGGGAATACTTGGCTGGACTTAAGGCTGGTTCTAATAATTATTATTTCAAAAGTCCATTTGAATTCTTATGGCCAAACATGTTTGCCACTCTTTTTCCATGTGCAATCTTTTAAATCAAAAGGCAAAGGATGTTGTAAAAAGTCCTGAAAGTATATGCATGCTTTTTCCAGTGAGAAGTCAAGAAAGTGGAAATGTCACAGACCTTTTAATTTAGCCTTGCTAGCACCAACACAGGCCCTCACTGGAACTGCTCACATACTCAGATATTTGCAGTAGCATTTTTGTGCACGGCAAACTTGCAGTATGGAAGGCTTTCATTTCCCTGGCTGTGTAATATGCACATACATTCCTCTGATGCAAAACTAAGCCCACTTAGTGCAGCTTACCATACTGAAATAGCCTCATTAGTGCAAACACCCAGCATCCTTTACCTAGGTTGTAGTATGAGCTCAATAACATATACAAGGGTTTGTAGGATCAGGTTATTATTTGTGTAACATTAAAGCCCTGCTCTGTGTGGCAGGCTTCTAAAGAAAACTTGACAGCACAGTGCATCCATCTGTGAGGACATATAAGCATTAATGGTTCTGACCAGCCTCACCTGCAGCTTCACCACCCCAACCCCTGCCTGGGAGCCCCATTGCAGCTCAACCTTAGGTTATGTAGGAGGGGTGGTGGTTTCTAGCTCACCTGCAGCTCTTTATGGCCATGGGTCCTATTTATCCAGACCACAACTCACAGCCTGACTTCCAGCTCGGCTGTGATTTTGGACCTGCCTCATCTCCAGGGACTTGCCTGCTCATCACTGTACCTGGAACAGATCCTGACTTGTGGATTGCCTGCCAGCTTGATGTCAGACCTGCCTTGCCACCATCGACTTGCCTGGTGAGCTTGACTTTTGTTGAAATCCAGCCCTGATCTCAGTCTGCCCTACCCTGCTCCCTGGCTGCCAGCCCTGGGATATCCCTTGGCTCCTGGGCCACAGGGGCAACTGACTTGAGCTATACTAACCACTCATTACATGTGCCCAGGAACAAGAGAAAAAACGTAAAAGATGAGTTATAAACTCAAGCAAACTTGTTAACAAGGGAATCAGTGACTCTGCATCCATTAGGATGTGCCATGTGAAGGACTTTTTTCTAGTGTATCTCAGACTCTGCTTTAGCAGCATGAAATCTAGATCATTAATTAATTAGAAACAATTCATTTGCATGATCATAAAATTGTTTTTCTTTACATGAATGAATATAACTCATCTGTCTCTGTTACAAGTGCTCAATTTTGCCTCTGAACTGCATGCAAGGCCTCCTGAGTTTTACATTCTTCCACTTTAGGGATTCTAAAGTGATATATGTGGGTCTAAGAATCTCAGACCTTTTGGGGTTTTACATCTGTACAGCAATGTGAGATAATAATTCTGCCTTCTTAAATACAGCCATAGGGTTGCACTTGTATCAGAGAAGCCTTGCACCTAGCACAGCTGACAGGCTCCTTCTGCCTAGCATTGCAGCAGGGGACTAGGTAGAACAGTAGCAGAACCATGGGCTGGAGGTGTAAGCTTTGAGGAACCTGCTAGCTCCAGATCTCTTTCATGTCTTCTGCTGCCCCTCAGTTGAACAGCACATCACACGCAGCCTCCCTTTCCACTGAACTTGCAGTGACTGCTGTGCTCCATTGCCATTCATCACGGGAGAAGATGACAGGCTTTTGTCCCTGGCAGACAACTGTCTGTCTGGAAGGATATGCACGGTTTGGAGTGTCAGATTTCTGGGCTCATGCTGCAGACACTTGTTAGTGGAGTCTGGTATGTAGTGGTGCTTCTTGGTGTGTATGGGGGACTTTTTTTTCCACTGCACATTTTGTGGCCTGTCACATCTTTCGATCTAAAAAAATAAAATGCTGAAAGAAGCCTGAACAGTTCACATAGCTGTGTTGAAAAATGTAAGATGCTGCTGAAATCAGCTGTTGTTTAAATCTATAAGGATCATGTAATGTCTAAAAGCTTCTTTCTCCACAACATGATGAATTTAAAAAACAAACACACACACACACAGCTCCCCCAAGGTCAATATGTAGTCTTTCAACTCAGGCAGTCAGTCCTGCCTATAAAGAACAACACACTTAATATTGCTAGACTTGTGATGAAGATCAATGGTGTCAGTTCTCAAATCAAAGAGAAATAAAGGTTCATGTTCCTGTCCCAAAAGAAGGCAATTGGTTTTGAAGGGTTGTCAATCTAGAGATTTCAAATACAAACATGTACATATGCCATCCAAGTCAGTCTTCTGAATATATGAATAACCTTTCTCCAGACTGGATAGTGTAGCAGAAAACCCTCTGAATGGTGGTGCTTAACACAAGTGAATGGGGTGGTGTTTGAATCTTTCAGCTAAAAAGTTTTTCAAAATGGAAAGATAAGTGGCTAGTGGTTGTTTATTGGTTACTGGTGAGGAATATGACAATTGCTAACCTAAGGTAGTAATTTGCAGTAAACACTAGTAAAGGAGAACTGGCTGAAGACTATAGTTAGGGGTCACAATGGCTTAAAAGCCACTATAGAAAGATTTAGACTGAATAACAAGAAAAAACACTTGGAAACAGGAAGGTGTGTTTATTCTATGAGATGATAGGGAAGTACTGAGGGAGCCTCCACCCAGGTTACTTTCAGGTGCCTTACTGAGAAAAGTGCACAACTCAAGTTACACATTTATGCTGGACTTCTGTTTGCAGGTCATCTTCAAATCCAAGCTCTAAAGAACACATTTTAGGGAGAAATCCTGCTAAAAGAAGTTAAATTTGCCAGCTTTTCTTCATTTGGATCTATGTTCTCTGCTTCCTTTTTATAACCCTATACTTGAAGCATTTAAAGAACTAAATCAACCCAAACCCAGTAATTCCTTTCCTACTACCTCCTCTCAGGAAGAAGAAAAAAAAATCTAAGAAATGAAAAAGATAATTTTAATTAGATAAAATCAGGAAATTTTCCAACTGAAATAGGCCCTTCTGTTTAAACCGTGGTTAATGGTGTTACTGATGAGAGCCACAACAGTGCTTAGGTGTCTTAGCTGAGATTAGGAAGGGGGTAATGTCACTTTCTTTATACTCCAGATTAAAAAGACAGTCAAAGGAGGTATTACTTTCTCTATGTGATAGAAGTTGAAACTCTGGGAGTTTAAGAGACTTACTGATAGGAAGTCTGTGAGAAAGACAGAAAATCAAGCCAGAGCTTCTGACTTTCCATTTGGTGCTTCATTCTAGCCTCTCCCCTCTGCCAGGGAGCTTTGTTAGGGTAGCTCTCCAAGAAGGTTTGCTGCTTCTTAACCAGTATGTTGCTGCCTGTGCCAAGCGGGAGCGACAGTGTTCCGATCAGATGGGCTTTGTGGAGCCAGTTAATGTGACTGGTTGTGGGTTAATTCTTTATGAAATGAGATTGCTGTTCATGTGTGTCATGCAACTGCACTCAAGAGACGCAGTTCTGATTGCTTGTGTTACCAGCTGGGAAGCCAGAAGTTTGTAATTTTAAAAGCAAAAGGAGAAATGTAATTTCCTGGACTATAGATTACTACTTTTTTAATTTTTTTTTCAAGCAATTATCCAACATCTATAGAGTCAACATGTAAACTCAGCTAATTCTTTTCTAAGAGGTTAATTGTTATAATAGGAAAAAATCTCATAGCAATGGAAACTGAGTGGGTTCATCACAACATTCAGAACCCCACTTCCAGGCTGAACATGTACTCAATCCCCAGCATTTATACAGAGAGAAGCATTTCTGTGCTCCAAGTCTGCTTCACCAAGAGACGAGGTTTTTTTTTCCTATTTAACAAAAAAAAAGAACACTGTACCAAGGAACTTTCAACAAGACTAGAGACAGTACCATGTCTTTAGAACTCAAAGGATCCTGCTGTCCGCAGTTGTATTTAATCTTTTGAGACATACTCTTTTCCATGGGAATATTTGCCTCTCCTAGCCCTTTGTAGTTGTAGAATTGAAGTGAATAAAAGATTAAAATAAACAAGTGGCAATTGAAACCTTTAAATGAACAAAGGCCATGTAGGCTGAGTGGGCAAAGGGATATGAACAGGGATACTCTACTGGAAGTTTCTGGTTGATAAGAATATGTTGTTGCAGTGTATAATCTCTCTGTGAGGATGTCACTGATATTTTACAAATATCAGTTATTTATTTTTACAGATTCCTTCTGCCAAAAGCAAATTAAAGTAGTTTATTTATTGTCTTTCCTGAAATGACTACATGTAGGCACAGAAATCCAGGGCCTGATTTTCAGAGGAGATGACAAACCAAAAGAAAAGCCAGCCTTACTTTTCCTGGATCTAATGAAGATGGAATTCTTTTTCTTATATTCTTGCATGTTCTCTATATACAGGTAACTATTCAACTATGTTTATGTTTTAATTTTAACCAAATTACGGTGTTGGATCAAAAATACAACAGTTGCTAATAAAAACTGAGTTTATTGTGAATGCTCATTCTTCGAGATGCTGCTGCATTCATAGAGTTTCTACCCCACAAGTTTACAGTTTAAATGGTATTTCAAATTCTACCACATGCAATTCTTAGTCTAAGGAAAACCTGAGCATAAAAGATTATTTTCTAATCTCTTAAAAAATGCCACTAAGCCTCAAAGTTAGAAAATGCTTATTTCCAATGTATATAATTTCTCATTTTCTGATTCAGTTTTAATACTAATTGAATGGTCTCCTATGTGTCTTGGCACTTGCAATGACACCATTTGTAAGAAAGTTGTTTTTATGATGTAATGTGGGAATTTATTACATATATTTGTAGGTTCTTTTCCTGTTAGATAATTTGGTATTTGCTTTCTTTTTTATTCTTTTATGTATCCCTTGCTTCCCAGAAAGAGCACTGGGGCCACAGATGAGCTCTTTATTTAACTTTGAATTATTTTAATTTACTCCAGATATTCCAAAGATTAATTATTTTGTGCACTCTACTTCAGATTGCTTCATTTGCAGGAAATTAATGTTCAGCATTACTTGGAAGTGATGGAAAATGAACAGGTCATTTTTAAAATCCTGTCATTAATACCACATACATATTTTTTTATTTCTAATGACAGATATTAAATCAGCCATACAAATGAAGCCCAAACATGCAAATGCTTAAGGTACGACAGTGAGGTCATCAGACAGTGGAAATGTAAAAGATTTGGGATTATTCCCTGAAGTATGTGTATAACTTCAGAAATACATGAATATCCCTCCAAAAAAGTTAGTCTGCTCAAGTTGCAGTCACACATCTTGTTCATGCCACAGCAAAGCTGGGTGAGGGCTGATTGAGGTTCTTGGTCCTGCCCACCTTCTCTTCCCCAGACTGTCTGGGCATTATTACATCTGTAATCATTGCCCACATCAATACACTTTAGTTTAATACACCTTCAGTGGCAAGTCATCTCTAGGATGTTTGGAAGTTCTCTGCACCTTTGGTGGGGCTGCTTGTATGTAAGCAAGGGACAATACAGGGGATGACTCACTGGATGTAAATTAAGGATCCAGCTCCTGTAGAAAAATACTAAGAGTTGATTAGCTCTCAGCTGAGCTTTTGAAAATATCCAACTTTGCTCTTAGGCCACCTTTAAGCTGAAAATAATGCATAGGGAATGCACTGGTTGTAGTGGAACAGAATATTCATCTTAGTTCTTAGCTGAGACAGCATGATATCTCAGCAGCAATAAGCTGTGTTAAAAAAAAATAAAAAATAAAAAGTCTCTGCCAGCTTAGAGTTAGCAGAGAGGGTGAAATACTGTGAGGAGCAAGAGAAACAGCAGTGGATGTTATGGAAAGACACAGGGTTTGATTATCCAGACATTGAGAGGGATGGGGAAAAAAGAGGGGATGTTCTGCAGCTTAATTAATGGAAAGAGGCTTGTGCATCTGACAGCAGCCCCTCTGCAAGGTGAATTCTTTCATAAAGAGCCTCATTCATGAGTTGCCAAGACATCCACAACCTATTCTTGAATTCACACAAAAATTAAAAGAAAAACAACTGACTGGCTAATTTAGCGACTTGCAGGATGCAGCTGGTGCTACTGTTTTCACAGAAAAAAAAGGCCTTTTCCCTTCCACCTCCTAACCATTCCAGTCTTCCTCCCCACCCCCAGCTATTTTGTATCCTGCTGCACCAGTGAGGAGTGTGACAACTCCTGACTTAGCTGGCACTGTGGGATACCGAATAACAAAGGGGAATAATATCAGGATAACAGGGGGGTTCTGGCCAGTGCTAAAGAAACAATTCTGACAATCTCACTGCTCACCCAGGTCCTGCCATCAGCTGAGAGGTAGAACTTCCCTCTTTCTTTTTCCTTTTTTTTTTTTTTTTTTTTAAATGAAATAAACAAGTGTTTCATTATGCTGGATAATGCACCTACTTCCCTGGCATCTCGATAAATCACCAGCTATGCTTCCTCTGTACTGCTGAGGAGACAGTTTGTGTAGTTCTATGTGTATGAAGAAGATACTTCATGTTGCCAGTACTGGTACATTATTACCTTAGCTCTTCCTAGCTACTACTTCACATTCTCATATTACCTGACACAGAAAAACAAGTCCCTCCTGTCCCCCAGATCCCTTCTCACTCACATTTTCTTTCCCAAAGGATATTTAATAGAAAAAATCCTACTTTGAACAACAATAATTTAACAAGCAGAGTTAGTCAGATTGGGAGCCCTAATACAACCAAGCCAATTACTATTTTTAAAGCAGCATTGAGGAAATGTAAAGGTTTCTGAAAGGCATTTGAAATGATGTGGTATATTGCCACCTCACTCTGACAGGTCTCCTAGTCTAGCTAACAGAGGTAGAGTTGCTGTAGTACCAGCAGCTATGGGAAGTGACTGAAATAAATTGTGCAGTCAGTGCTTTATTTAGCAAGGGAACCTCACAACTAGTGCTGCCAAGGAGGAAAGTAAAGAGAACATCCTACAGACCTAGCTAAAACTCCAGCAGGAGACAGCAGTTTGGCCCCTGAGACCACCAAACGCCACTCGGTTCAAGATGCAAAAGGAAAGGACTGGAGTGGAGGTTGCTCCATTTTCAAACAGTGCAGGGCAGACCTAAGGTTCTCCTAAGCCTGGGCTCAGCAAATTCAGAGCTGGTTTGTCATGTAGGTTATTTCCCCAGCTCCCATCCTTGACGAAGGTGGGTGTGCCAGGAGGTGCTGAGCAGAAGTTGAAAGGGAAGTGCTCCGACCAGCTCTGCAGCAGGGAAGCGTTTTCACTGGCCATTGAGCCTGAAATGTGAGGGGTGTGCCTTTCAATCTATGTCTTATTGCTCTGGCTGCTTGGCTAAGTGCTGCTATGCACCGAGGGTTGGGCAGCATCAGGATAGTCTCCAAGTTACATGGCTGATAACAGCCTCATTTCAATTCCTTCAGTTTATTAATAGCATTTTTTAAAATAATGTAGAAACTGGACAAGGATGGGATTAACAAAAATGTGGTCAAGCTCTTTCCTCCCGCTTTTTCTCCATGCTTCTTGGCAAAGTTTGACCAATAAAATACTGCCAACAACTTCAAATCTGGAAAATTTCCCCGGGCTAAAACTGCACTAGAATGTAGTACACCCACATCACAGTTGGAAGTTGTGAGGATTCATTCAGTTGCATTAAGGACTGTCAGGATCTTTTAGAGGCTCAAAGTAACCTTATTTAGCTAAACTGCCTTTGCAGTCTCTCTTAGTGGCTTCTAAGTACTGAGGATGGCCTTCTTTTCATCTGAAGGGCTCAGCAAGTGGGATGCCAGGCTTTTTGGAAAGGCTTTTTTTTTTTTCCTCTCTCCTTGTCCAGTTGGATCTGGAGTAAGTTATAAAAGTAATGTTCGTTAAAACAGGGAGCAACAGAGTATTCCATCAGTTTGGAGAGCACAAAAAGCTGTTGGGATGCCGTGAAAGGGATTTTGTTTGAACTCTAAAAAGAATACCCCCTCTCATGAAGTGACAACCCAATATCCCCAAAGGGAACAGCGGGAGGGAAGCCTAAACCTGCGGACAAGATCAGCTGATAATGATTGGAGAGTTAATTACTTTAAAGCTCACAAAGACAAGCTGAGGTGTTAAAATGGCTCCTGCAAACACCAGCATCCTCCCCTTTCACCTAGACTAATCACAGCAGGACAGTAGCAAGGACTTGAGCAGCCCCTGGTTATGGCAGCTTTCACTATCTCTAAGCAAACTGATGCCTTTACTCATTTTCAATTCTATCCTTCAGCTCATCAGCTGCCCTCACGAAGTATTGCCATAAATGTGTATAAAAACACAAAGCTGCATCAGCTTCAGTGATGCTGGTGGATATAGTAGAGTCCTGAAATATCCCAGCCCTTCCTCTGCGGATTAGCCTAGAAAACACTACTCTTGCAAAACACCTCCTGTCATATCTGTGTGTTTTACATGGCTAAAGAAGAAACTTAAATCCAGTAGAGCTATAACTAATAATTTACTGTGGAGCCTAGGCGCTAATCCTTTTTCTCCAGCAAATTTGTTTTGAGTTGCACTTTATATTAAGATTCCATTTGTGAGGTTTAACACAAGATTAGCAGGTGTTTCTATGTAAAGTGTATAGAGTTTACATCAGTAGGGGGTTTCAGATGATGATGAGCTAGTGTTATTGAAAAAAACTATTGACCTGTTGGACTCAGAACAATTTATTACCATTTATTAAAACATCTATTAATCACTTACTAATCCTTTATCATGTGTGTATAAACAGAACCCCTGTATGCAGTCTTGTGAGATATTGTATATATGAAAGCCAACCTCTAATGTGACATTCTAATGTATAAGAGCTGTCTGTATTTTCTGATTTGCCCTTAGCCTTTTCCTTTACACTCCTAAATTCCATTAATCCTGTTGTATTTTTAACATGTTTAATAGTTAATGCATAAAAAAAAAAAAAAAAGACATGCTTCTGCTAAGGTTTCAAATATGTGTTAACAGGGCACTACTTTATTCTCCTGGACTAGCACAGCCACTCACCTGGATCTCTTGTGTCTAGAGCAGAGCCCTTGGAACCCAAGTGGCCAGATTGTTCCTTAAGATGGCATCCTCTTCTTACCATTTGCTCTGTGCTTTGTATCTGTGGTTGGACAATAGGAAAAAATATTATACATTCACCTGAAAGAGTTCTTGTAGGGACTAATTAATTAAGGGTGGTAACATACTTTGATATAGCAGTGTGGTATATTTGCCAGGCTAGAATGAAGCACGTGGGATTTATTACAAAAAGTCACTGTCTCCATCCCTGTGGGATGACAGCTGATCTACCACAAATACTTATTTCCAAATTATAGTATTATGCCAATTATAACTCCTGAGTTGAGACAGTTACAGCATTTACCTCATAATCTTTTAGTTTCAGGAATTAAGAAGCCCCCACATCAGTAAAATGGCAGCAGGCTATCTTAGTCTGTTGTTCAATTTTATTAAATGTAATGAGACACCAAATGATCAGAAAATATGCTCAGTGTTTATTCACTTTGTGTATGCCTTTATGTGTATAAATACATTCATGTATATATTAATATAATCTATATTAGTATTTGTTAATAGTGCCTAGGCTGGGCAGTGCTGTTATGTTGTGTGCATATCCTCACACATAAAGCAAGAACCTTTATGTTTGTATTCAGAGGGTAGACATAGTTACATGGATTCATCTTTTGGATTAAATTACAACATAAAAGGCTGTGAGAAAGGTATCTCATAAGTGAAAAAAAGAGAAAGTGAAAAAAAGAGAAAGTGAAAAAGAGAGAAAAGGCTGTTTAAATCCAGACAGAATATGAGGTTGAAGGTTAGGGTTACAGGGAAGTTTCTGAATCCATGGCAGAGCTAAGCAGAGTAGGTGGTAAAGAACATAGACATTCAGCTCATCGGGAGGGACGTGCTCAGGATGACTATAGAAGCTGGGAAAAAACTCACCGCACTCTTGGGATGACTGTTCTCCTCAAGGTCACTTCTTTCAACAGCATATTCCAGGGGAGGTGATGTCCAGGTGACTGTAGTCCTAGATGTGGTCAGTACAGTAATAATGGAGCATCCTGGCTTTGTTGAAGTTATAGGAAGTTTTGCCAGACTCTGATGGGGAGTAAAGACTTCACCCTCTAGCAGCTCTAAGAAGAAATATGGATGTCTCACCATACAAAACCAAACAACTATATAACTATTGCTAAATACTCAACAGTGCCAGTAGTTCTAATGGAACCAGTGGTTAAAGCCATCACAGGGAAATTTGTATTCTCATATATGGCAGTAATTTAATGCAGAAGAATTTTCTCACTGATTTCAAATGAGTGTTCAAACTCTAATTTAACATTCTTTTTTGTATACTGATGAATTTGGTCTGCATATGGCTGGGCTTCAGCTAAGCAGTAGTCTGCAGCTTGTCTTACACCACTGCTATACATATAGAAGTTTTAAGATTTGATTTTTGAGAAATTAATTTAACTCAGATCATGTTCAGCTCTTCTTCCTTTCTCTCACTTGTGATCTGAAAATAGCGGCCATACATGCATTTTTAGAATAATCCTAAGGAGTTTTGGAGAGACGAATATGCTTACTACACACATTGCAATATAGATATGCTATCAAATATATTCTTCCACAGGGGGGGAATCCTTTAAATAAGGATATATAAACTCTAATTAAAGCGAGTAAATTAATGAAACAGAGACAACTGGGCCATAGTACTTCTTTCTAACAGCAAATGAGAGTGGTTTTGATTTTAGGTACTTTTTTTTTTAATATGAGACATCTTTTTAGCAGATGGAATAGGTTTATTCAACATGTAGGTGTCTAGGTACCTGCTACTGCTCAGAGGCATTAACTGTTGTACTTCATCAGTTTTACAGTGGCTGTGGGAGATTAAGTCCCCCAAAGTCTGACAGCAGAAGACATGGTAAAATGTGAATTTTATTGCTTACACGAACTTTCTTGGTGGGCTTATAAGTTTTTAATGGATATCTTAAATGTGGCTTGGATTTTGTGTGTGTGTGTGTGTGTTTTTGTTGTTGTTTTGTTTGTGGGTTTGTTTTGTTTTTGTTTTGTTAGTTGGTTGTTTTTTTTTAAATACAATAAACTCCAAAACTTTTCTTTACAAACCAAAATGCACAAACCATATGAGACATTCTCAATTAGATCCAAAGTGTTTCAAGTATTTATGGCTTGTCTGTTTAACATGCACTGTCTCAAATTGAACTGCCCTAAATTCACATAATGCAATTCTTTTGAAGTATTTTTAAGTCATTATTTTGGGAAACAGTATAATTGACAGTGATAGCAGATCTAAGTTTGCTGGAGGATGATTCATGTATAAAGAGGTTCATGTGCTTAACTTCACAATTTACATAGTGTTAGGAACACCTGTAAATGTCAAGATCCATAGGAGTTCCTCTTCAAACAATAGGTTCTTGAATATGTTAAGCCCTGAAGCACAACAGTCAATGACATACTATCCTATAAAATTTATTTTTAGGGAAGAATTAAAGTAAGATGAAAGTATTTAGACCAGAAAGTTTTATGATTTTTCTCTGTGCTATTACTTATGTCTTCAGCACACTTGTAATTTCAAAATGGCCAAACAGATTGTCAAGTTTTCTCCAGTGTTTTGTTTCCTGAACTGGGATGTGGCATGCCAAGTTTCAGTTTCACGAGATTATTTTTCTCCTTTACCACTGAGTTGTAAATTTCACAGAAAGGCAGAAAATGTTTATAATGGAAATGTGGACATAACATTCAGAATAGTATTGCAAATGTGACACTCTGCTACAAATCATGCTGTAAGATGTATATTGTTTCCAATAATTTAAAAAATATTTTCAATCACAGCCAAGTCCTGCATAATACATGAACCTCAAAGGATTGTCCAACAAGCATTAGGTCACTACACAATTCAATTTCCCTCTCTGTTTAAAAGGCTACATCTGGCAGTTAAAAGTCTAAAACCTCAGTCAACAGGTGTGGTATCATAGCTACATGCTGGAATATTATTTTCACCTGATAGCTTTCTCTAAGTAGGTCACTCAATTTTACAGTGCTCTAAAACATCACCAAAGAGCTTCCTTATACAGTATCTCCAGCTATTGTCTCTGAAAAAGTTTTACTAAACTTTTAGTGCTAAGTATTTTATTAAGGCAACTTTGTTTGCTTTCTGGTCTTCATGCAGTACGAGACCTATAAAAGATCTTCTTAAAATTATTGCATTAGGTAATTTTCAACCCACTCTAAAAAGACTTTTAAAAATTATTATTCTTTTCTTCTTTGGGATGAGATATTTCTAGAAAACTTTGCAGACAGGAGCTTCAAGCAATATATCACCAACAAGACATGGAAAAAGAGGGTATCTGGGAGACCTCTGAGATGGGTCACATTTCAGGTTGGGGAAGATGGGGGATGTCTAGTCAGTGCATGCTCGAGTAGGTGCTTAGGTAGGTGGGTTGTGTTTTTCTCCCTTGCATGGTACCCTACAGTAAATATACCCCCCCATGTATTTTGTCATGCCATACTTGGGTGAAAAGTGGTGTTTGCCTGAGAAAACCATCAAAACTTTGCCACGATCAGTGGCTCAAGGCAGCATGGCAAAATATTTACATGAGTTTTAAGTGCATATGTGTTATGATCTTATCCTTTAAAATATATTCCTCATAACATCTTGTTAAATTTACAGCAAACTCACTACTGAGGACACCAGCTGCAATTTGTTATCCCTCCTTTTATCCCTCAGACTAATTCTGGTTGCGTCAAACACAGCCCGTTCCTTCGGACCGAGGAACTATTCACGCCCTTTAGGAAGGATTTAAATTGCTCCATACGGGACGAAAAGCCCAAGCCGGACCCCCGAGGACAGCGTGTGGCCTCCCGGGAGGCAGCGCTGACCGCTTCCCCTCAGGCCGCTTTCCCGCCCAACGCGCCTCGCAACGGCCACCCGCGCGCCCCGTCCCTCAGCCTCAAACTGCCGCCGCGGGAAGCGCCTTCCCCCCAAAGTTTATTGTCCCCCCCTCATTTTTTTTTTCCCCTCTTAAAAAAAAAAATAAATCTTTCTTTTTCCTTTTTTTTTTTTTTTTTTGGGATGAAGATCAGTCCTATAAAATAGAATACCCTTTTCAAAAAAAGCCAATAAAAAAAAGAATACCCACCCTCGTTTTTGTAAAGAGGAGGAAGGAATCCACC
>JANHGL010011536.1:109451-129363 GCA_024611195.1 Ceyx melanurus | reverse complement strand
GCAATGGGAGTCAGTTGGAGCACAAGAGGTTGAGGGGAAACACAAGGACAAACTTTTTCCCAGTGAGGGTGCCAGAGCCTGGAAGGGGCTGCCCAGGGAGGTTGTGGAGTCTCCATCTCTGGATACACTTAAGAACTGCCTGGATCTGTTCCTGGGTGACTTGTTCTAGGTGATCCTGCTCAGGCAGGGCGTTTGGACTAGATGATCTTCTAGGTCCCTTCCAATCTCTAACATTCTGTGATTCTGTGATATCTTTTGGAACGATACTATCAATATAGTTTTAGTACTGCAATTGGTGGTAACCTAGGCATTTTACATTTCTGGGCTGAGCACTCAGCATCTGCAATGAGCATCACGTAGTGTCCATAAATTTAATAAAATTGACAGAAAAGTCAGTATCTCTTTTTTTCTCCCCATTAAGCTATTGTCTGTTACCCTACAAAATTAAAACTCAACTAGAAGGTCTTGTGCCTGAGGTCATTTTACTGTGGTACTCCTCCACAGTATTTGTGAGTCCTTCCAGAGAACACTGTTGATAAAAATTAGAATCTCTGGTGTTGGGTATCACATAGAAAGATGTGGCAATTTAATTTGATCAACAGTTCACTACTAGTGTTATTACCTAGTACACTAGTTTCCTATGCCTTCAGTTAGAAAGCAAAGTTTTTATTCTTTAAGTTAATCACATGAAGTTATGAAATCTGTAAAATAAATTGTTTTCAGACCTAAAGGCTAGAGGAAAAAAAAAAAGGCATCAAAATACGGAATGAGTAAGCAGGCTAGAACTTTTCTGATTGGAAAATAGGTGAGTGAGAAGATTCTACAGAATTCTAAAAGGTCATGAGTGTTATGGAGAGGATAAGGAAATACAACTCACCTTTTGGCATAAGAATTAGTAGGTTTCTAAGGAAGGTAGTAATTGCGGCCGAAACAAACCCAAAGAGGTGTTCATCCTAAAATGAGTTGTTAAGCTGTAGGGCTCCTCTCTCCAGAATGTGGTGGATGCTCAGAATGCATCCGTACCTGAGGAGAACCCAGGCATGCTAAGTGGAATTAATTATCATTACATAGAAGAAAATCTTGAGTTGCAAATTACTAGAGACTGCCAGAGAAGTTCTGTATATATTTGTCATGTTTCTGAGGTCTTCTCATTAAGGCACTGTTCTAGAATGGACCATGGCTGGATGGTCGGACACAGTACAACCACCTTTTTTACTCAAACATATTCCTGGAATAACTGATCTTTAGTGCTTTCAAGAGTTTCATGGGCACTAAAGAAAGACACCCTTGCAATTCACCATGAAGCTCATTTGAATATTGCTCCTACATGGTTTAATCCAGTATTTCCATTCCCATTTTTACCTCATCCTAATTGCAGTAGTGTTTATGGTTCTGATTAATCACAACCGTTCCTCTGCCATTTCATTCCTCAGCAGTCCAAGTACCTGAAATGGAAAATCCTCCTCTAATTGTAGATGTCCATCTTTTATATTCTGGGGAAAAAAAAAATAAAATTAAAAAAAAAGAAAGTATGGCCATTAACATGAGACATTAACAGATTTCCAGGGTATGCCATGATGAAGAATACCTGGTGGGGCTAGGAAGAGCATGTATCCTGCTGCTGTTCCCAGTAATGGGTTTAGTATGAGTAAACTAGAGATTATCACAAACTAAATCTAAACGAGGTCTTCACTGTAAGCGCACTGTGAACCTGGGGGGTTCCCCATGAACCTCAGTGTTAGGTTTGCATTTGCTGTAAAAGATGAAGAGAGGTTTCTCTGCACACATCTTGGCAGCCCTACCCTGGACTGCATCAATATCATGAGTCAGCTTCACAGCACACCTTGCACAGAGAAGCCCAGTTGTATTGTGTCTTGACTTCTGGAACACTGGGTGTTCATGCATAGTGTAAGAAATGCTATTACCTTCCCCTGTTCTAAACCAAAAGCCAAAGAAAAATGCCTTCAATGACTGAAAACTAAAGTTACTGTCTTTGGTTTGATCTGTTTTTTTTCTTTAGGAATGTTTATATGACAGCAAGAGAAGTGGAAATATGACAAAAAATATTGTTGTCAAGATATCAATGAAAACTAGTAACAAATAGAAACCAGAAACCAACTTGCTCTTGAGAAATTTCTAGACAGTTTCCAGACTTGCCCAAACTCAACTATTTAAATTTAGAATTGTTTCCACAGCACATTCCTACCCCTTAACACATCAACAACATCCCTTGAGCATAGGCAAGGAGTTGAGACTTTGGATTTCATTGTCTTTCAAGTTATATTTTGCAAAATAAGTTGAAAATGGATGAGTTTTTTGAAATTTTGTTATTGTCATTAAGTCTATGGTAAAGTAAAATAGTTGTGTTTACACTTTTGGAAACTATAGAACAGCTCTAGCATGGAATGTGATGTTCAAGGACAGATGCCATCTGCCATGGTAGCAGTGGCGTTGAAGTTCCTATGAAATCACTTTTGGATTTACATACTGTGTTAAAAGTGATGGATAGCTGGCTACCTGGGACAAGGGTAGGATGGGGTTGGAAGTGGGTGCACAGTGGTACTCAATGTCTCCTTGAACAGTCTTGCTCTTCCAGGAATCACTCCTTGTATCTAACTCTGTACCTGCTATACAAATACTATTTAATCCTATGTAGCATAAAGGGTAATCTTTTATCAGCTGAAGCCTTGAAAAATCGAGTCACCAGGTGGCTCTGCACCTTGTATTTGGGAAAGAACCAGACTGTATGTAGTAAATTATGATGACTCAAGGCAAAAATTCTTTGTGATTGGATCCTAAGGAATTTTGCAAAGATTTTATAGATTTGTTCACCGATGGGGGAAATGAACCTCATGCAAGGGATTTGTTTGCCTGTTTCACCAGCAAAACCAACAGAACCAAGAATTAAATCCCATGCTGCCTTATTTAGGTAGGATGGTGTTGAAATGGGGTCTTAAACCTTGCCCTTTCTTGGGTGGCACAGCAGCACATGCTGAATCTGCGTGTGCTGAGGCACAGTTTGGTCTGAGGATGCCTCTCAGGAGCAGGACTTGGGATCACAGATATTCTACACCTGCCTCTGATCTTAACTTCTGTAACCGAAAAAAAGCTTTTCCCGTTGAAAATTCTGATTTGAGAAAGCCACGTGCTTGTGAGGGTTAACATCACCCGAACAAATCCAGTGGTAGTGAAATGGGTATGGCCTTTTGGCAATAGCATTCCAGACCTGTGTAGCTCTTAACACACAGGTGCTTTTTGTTACTTAGCTGACTTGCAGCAAGGTTAGGCACTGGAGGCATGTAAAGCTTTCTTCCTCTTTGCCAGTAAAAACAAACGCTCTCATTGCACACACACACACACACACACAAAAAAAAAATAAAAAAAAAAGAAAAAAAAAAAAAAAAAAAAGAAAAAAGAAAGGCCAATAACCAATGCACTTTGGGGGAGCTCTTTTCAGAAGGAGATAGACCTGCTCTCTTCTATGAGTTGCTACCCTTTCCAGACGGTGCAGAGCTCAGGTTGTTGGTTTAGGCACTGATGTGATTATTTTAATTTGAGCTGCCAGCATCATTTGTTGGGATCCATGGACAACAGTGAGCAGGGTGGGGCTCAAACTCTCTGCAGTGCCTAATAACAGCACTCACTGACACGTAGCTGACGACTGGGGACAGCAGAGGTGTGCTTTTAAAAACATGTACCTTGAAATAAAGCCCTCAGTTTTCCAGCAGACAGCTAAATTAAAGATGCTTTCCAGCCTTTTGGGGTCATGTCATTGTCAGCTCCCCTGCTTCAGTCATGTTCTTTTGCCATGCAGAGTTATAAGTAGCACTGTAATAGGAAGAAGTAACATGGGCAGGTTATGACTAAGGAGTATCTAATAAGAGGTTTAAAATTGCGGACAGAAATTAGGAGCCAGATTGCCGTGTAATTTATTGCTAGAAGAGGAAGAGTTGAGCAGCTCATAATGCTTGCTGCAGTCACACAGCTGCAGTCTCTTTATGGCAGCAGCAGGAGTGAGTGCAGAGCTGAGATTACCCCAGAGTGAAGAGAGGTGCTAAAGGCAAGCATCTGGCTGTTTAACCAGATGAGTGCCACACGCAGCAGTGCCAGAGTCATAGAACCATCATAGAATGTTTAGGGCTGGAAGGGACCTCCAAAGGGCATCTAGTGCAGCCCCCCTGCAGGGAGCAGGGCCACCCTCAACTAGACCAGGCTGCTCAGAGCCTTGGCCAACCTCACCTGCAATAGCTCCAGGGATGGGGCCTCAATCACCTCCCTGGGGAGCCTATTCCACTGATCCACCACCCTCAAGGGAAAGAACTTCTTCCTGATAGCTAGACTAAATTGACTCTTCTCTAATTTAAACCCATTACCCCTTGTCCTTTCACTGGAGACCCTTGGAAACAGCCCCTCTCCAGACTTTCTGTAGGCCCCCTTCAGACACTGGAAGGTGGCTAGAAGGTCTCCCTGGAGCCTTCTCTTCTCCAGGCTGAACAACCCCAGCTCCTTCAGCCTGTCCTCGTAGGAGAGGTGTTTCAGTCCTCTGATCATCTTTGTTGCCCTCCTCTGGACCCACTCCATCAGGTCCATGTCTTTCCTATGTTGAGGGCTCCAGAACTGGATGAAGTACTCCATGTAAGGTCTCACCAGAGCAGAGTAGAGGGGCAGAATCACCTCTCTCGATCTGCTGGCCACACTTCTCTTGATGCAGCCCAGGACGCAATTGGCCTTCTTGGCTGCAATCCACACTGCTGGCTCATGTCCAGCTTCTCAGCCACCACCACCCCCAAATCCTTTTCTGCAGAGCTACTTTCCAGCACCTCATCCCCCAGCTTGTATTGATATCATAGCATAAAAATGATTTTCTATAATTTCAGGAGAAAAAGATACATGAGTAACTTTAAAATATCTATGTGTGAGAGAAACATCACTTTGAGAGCAGTTTGCAACCTCCTTTACACCATTCACATCTCATCACTGGTGTCAGCTTTCTGGGGTTTGCATGACTTCCAGAAAAGCATGTTCTTACATGTGATGGCCATGAAGTCCATCGATGGCAACAGTGACCTGCTTCTGGCCTTGAGGTTCACAGCTGGACCACATGGTGGCCTGTGCACCTCTGTGTGCATATCAGCCTTCACTCCTCAGTGTTAGTTGCTTGTTGCAATGGCTTTGCAAGATTCATCACTCCTTAAGGTGCTCAAAGACCCGGTGCTTCACTTCTTGCATGGTTGGTTCTGTTTGTTGGAACCACATACATATCTTTATACCAGAGGCTGCAAATTAAGCATCTCTTCTGTGAGTTCACCTGTTTATCTACTCTTGTGCCAAGAGACCCGCTTGTGATATGCCTTTCTACCTCATTTTCCTTAGCACCAAGCCTCTTTGTCCCTTCCCTGCCATCAAGCAGACTCCTCTGATGACACCTACTTCTACCCTCCTTTGCCCAAGGAGCTGCTCACGCAGAATCACTTTCAAGCCACCTTACACAGTATTGCTTGAAAAAGTGACACTGGTATCAATAGAGATAGGTTTCTACTGCAAAATTCTGACATCCAAATGAGCTTAAAATCTCTTCTTTCTCCTCTGCTGTCTTGATGACTGTGCAAGTTGTGACTGAAGCAATAGACAGCTTTTGACAATTGCAGCTTTTAACTAACTGTTAAGGTTGCTAATGCCCAGAATAACCATATAAAAGAGTAAATATAAAATAGTTTAAAAAGGAATTGAGTGAGTCACCTTTGTCTTTCATAAGAAGTTATAAGGAATGTGCAATTTTTCAGACTTTCTCAGTCTTACAGAGAAGGAACATACAGATCCTTGCATGTCACATTCTGCTGTGAGTTGGTAGGGAAAGCAGCTGGCTTCAGTGCAAGTATGTGGGTATAACTGAACAGGTAATATTTAGGCCTCTATCTCCAATCTCAATGAAAAATGTGTTAATTTAAAAATAAAACAAGGCACTGGGAATTCTTCAGTATCCTTTTAATTAATTTCAAGAGTTCCATTAGTTTAATGTAAGAAAGACCATACACTATGATAATATTACTCCGAAGACCATCACACATATTGGCTTGAATGTTCTCCACCAGTTTTGCACCTCTGATGTCCTCACCTCTCAATGGAAATGGCACACCAGACCTCCCTGGTGGGTACTCCAGCACTGGGTCAGCATAGCAAAATATATGTTTTAGGACAATCTCAATCATGGGAAAAGAGGACAATGAGCTCCACTGTATCTGCTCATCTGTCCAGAGCACCACCTTCATTTCACTGCAAATGCAAACCCGTGAGGATTTCTTCCAAAGTGTCACCTTGAGACAATTTGACTGGCAGGTTTTTTATGTCCCACTGGCTCCCAGACATGATTTGCTAGTGTACAAGTAAAATTCTGTCTTCTCTTGGTCCTGGCCTTAAAGACTAAAGCAAATTTGGCTGTCATTCTGGGTTCTTTTTTCTTTATTCTGATAACAAACTGTGAAAGTGGAAATTCAAAAGTTTTCTCAGAAATGTTGTCTTAAATATTTCACTTATTCATTTAGAGACATAGCCAAGCATGGGAGTTCACTGAGAAGCTGACTCTACACTGAGAATCACCAGGGGCCAGGACTTCTAAGATATTTGAAAAAGGGCAGACATTGCTGTGGCTGATGCTGCTCCCAGTCCTCTTCCTGATGAAACCAACACCCAAA
This sequence comes from Ceyx melanurus, assembly GCA_024611195.1. Taxonomy (NCBI): domain Eukaryota; kingdom Metazoa; phylum Chordata; class Aves; order Coraciiformes; family Alcedinidae; genus Ceyx; species Ceyx melanurus. Next base: position 122,671 of record JANHGL010011536.1, on the reverse strand, counting down.
ACACTGCTGTGCATGACCAGCACTGGGAGGAGAGTCAGACATTTGGCATGAGGAGCTGAGATGAACTGATACTGATGGTATGAGACATGAAGAAGCAAAGGGCAGAAAAGAACAGGGTCTGCTCAAGGCTGTAGAGGAGGAAGCTGCATCTTTGTGGGACCTTAGAATCACAGAATAGCTTGGCTGTTTCTCTTATTGTCCCCTAGGGAAGTGATCTTTAAGGATCACTTAGTCCAACTTGCCTGCAGTAAGCAGGGACATCTTCAACAAGATCAGGTTGCTCAGAGCCACATCTAACCAGACCTGGATGCTGGCAGAGTCATTTTGGGAAGTGGAGAGAAATATTGGATTCTCATTGTACATGTTGAGGCTTTTCCTGTCACCTCATTTACTTCCTTGTTCCCATGGACTCTCACCTGGGTTGCAAAGCATTCTGGCCTTCCAGCTTTGTATGCCCAGCCGAGCAAAATACTAACATGTTCTATCCACGATTCATTACTCACATCCAGGCAATGGTACATGCAGACTAGATTCCAGCTCTGGTGTGGTCTCTTTGAGAGCCCCAGGAGTGGGAGTCCTTTGCTCCCCAGAGTTGAAGTCATTGCAGAGCTTGCCCAAAAGACTTCTCTATGCCCTTAATTCATCTCATCCCTTAAGCATTGCTGGATGCTTAGGAGGATTTCTTCCCTCCGGAACAGATCTGAAAGTTGTAAACAGAAAGTACAGGGAAAGCTCCTGCTGTGTTCAGCTAAATTAGAAAATTACAGAAGGCAAAGGAATTTCTGGTTGGCAAATTCAATGGTCTGCTCTGTCTGGGGATTTTCTTATCCTGAATAAATGTAGTGTATTATTAAAGCATTTTTCTTTCCACCTTTAAGCAAGCAGCATCTACACTATTTAGACACACTGTTGTTTAAAAAAATCTCCTGTGCTACTGAGGACACAGGTGTTATTAAGGAAAGAGAATTGTCCATTTTAACTATCATTACTAATCACTCAAGAGAAAGATCTAACCCTCCTTTGATTTAGATTTGTCCTGTATGTTCAGTATTATTAATTACATGATTACTGTAGACCAATTTAATGGCAGCTCTTTCTCTCTGATTCTTTAACACTTTCATTTGTATTTTCCCACTGGTTTTGAATGCAAACAGTCACCATGGGCAGTTTCTGCAAACCTGAATAAATTTATTAAAGGGAAATAGTGGCTTCATTTTGATCTTCTTGTGCACCTTTTCCCTGGAAAGAAATAAGAAGAGAGTTAAGATTTCATTTACATAACAATGTTCAATGCTAAGTTACTCGCTTGTGCATGTTTCACAGAAAAGGGTTAATTTAGTCTTTTAATCTATTGTTATAAGCCTAATTATTTTACATGTCTTCATTTCGTTAATGAATTGCTGCTTCTACATGCGTCTCCTTCCCCATTGCTTTTGTTTAAACCTCCTGGTGGTAAGGGATAGATTAATTTTGTTGTGCCTTAATGAAACTGTATGCTACATTAGATTTAACCATTTGGCATGCACTGCCAACATCACCATTATGCATAATGAATTACTTTTTGTGAGTCCCAAACTAACACAGACCTTCCGTGTTCCTCTGTATATACTGTAACAACACATCTGGCAGACATACCAACCATTACCCTGAACTCACATGGAAACCTAAATCTTGACACAAGGATACAGCTTTTGAAAGTTTTCCATGAAGAAATAAGAAGTTGACCTAAAAAATATAAATGCTTTCAAGTGAGGATGTGGAAAGCTTATTAAACTTTGCTATCTACCATTAACTATGTTTGACATGCATATGCATATGGGTGGATGTATATTCTAGGTCTGCAGCTACATGTAGAACCCCCAAAAGGCAGTACATGTGTCATGACAGGACCAGCTGACCTTCCTGCCCTCTGTATAGTTTACCTGCATGTACACAGATTAGCTTCTGTTTCAACTGCTGAAGCTTTTAACATGTGAATTCTTTGTCTGAGCGGTCAGTCTGATGACCCTTACAGAATTTCTCTTGCTCAGCTTGCTATCAGTGAAGTGACATTGGGAAATACTTTATTAAACATGCAAACTAAGCTCCATTCTTTCAGGTCCAGTGCCATGTCGTCTTCAGTTTCTTTGTTTGTTGTTTATCAGAAGTGTTCAGTCTGTTCATCACTGGGGCACCACAGAGGTTCTTCAGGAGTCAGAAACTATCCCCTACTACCACTTCTGTAGTCACCTGGCTACATTCTAAGATATGGTGGTCCTAAGCATGGCCTGCATCAGAAGGACCCTTTAACCAAGAGCATGACAGTTGAGTTGTCCAAGGACAGAAGAACTAAATGTGGTCCCATTTGCCTACTCCTGCACCTTGTGCCAGGGCCAATTTATGTCTGGCCATTGCAGCGTGACCATCATCACACCCACATCTGTCATCCCATCCATCTGGGACATCTCACTGTCAGGACAGTTTCTGAAGTTGTTTGTGAGTGAGTAACAGAAGTTTTTTGAACTAAGAGACAAAAGTAACATCTCAGCATGTGTCTGTTAAATACTAATTAGCCATTGTGCTCTGAGGAGTTGTTACTGAAAACACCCATGTCACTGTCTTGTCCACCTCCACTACCACCCACCTTCCGGAGCTTTGAGCACTCAGATCTGTCTCTTTCATATATGTTCCTTCTGATCTCTGCTCACCATCCTGTCCTTGCTGGACAGAATAACAACACTGAACCGTCAGGTAGAAAACAACAACTCTGTGGGGACTATTTCATTGGCTATACTCTCATTTAACTAATTAAAAGCTTAATGTGCCTGTGAGAGGAGTTCATATGCCAGAGCCAGATAAGCAGCATTTGGACCAGTGTTTCTGAAGTGGATTGAATGTAAGAATGATATTAACATATTTATGACACAAAGATGTTTTATATTCTCCTGGTAACAGGAGATGCTTTCAGATTCACCTCAGTGATTGTTGTCCTAACCTACGTTTAAGTGTTTTTAACCTTAAAATCCTCCTACAAGTTCTGCATCTGTAGAAAGTCATCTCTGTTGTTACAGGATTTAGTTAATTGCATTCAGCTTTGAAGCTGACCCTGCTCTGAACAAGGCCATGGTGGGTCCTTGCAGTTACACAACTCCTTTGACCTCCAGGGACCATATCCAGTACATTTCCTTCAAACTTCTGACCTAAAGCTATAGAGGCCATACCCACATACACATAAAGTCAGCTTCTACTTCATGAAAAATAGTAAGGAGTTGCTCCTTTATCTTCTGTGTCTTAGAAAGGTGATTAGTTCTTTCCCCATCAGACAGTTATAATTTCCACTTCTATGTATCCTTAGAGGATACATTTCTTTCTGAGAAGTGAGCCTTGCCTACCATAGCCTAGGCTCCTTTTGACCAAAGAGTAAGGGGAGGGTGTTACCATAACTAGCACTTTGCAGGGAAGGCATGGTCTGTAATAAGAATACTTCACAATCTTATTCCTCTTCTGTCACTCTTAACTAATGTAGCCAGTGAATAATAGGCAGAAATGACCTTTAGAAGGGGCCTGGGCATCAGCTTTCCCACTTCTTCCCTGCCTCTTACCCACATCACCCATTCTGCCCATGGTACTTCATGATTTTTTTTTCACCTCTTGTCTTGCTTCATGGCCTGAATCTCATGAAGGATGTCTCCTTCCCCCCATACCCTGAGGTAAACAAATTGGGTGCCTCTCCAAGCTCCTGAATGTCTAAAAAAAAGTGCCTCAGCTCCGTCACATCAAAGTATTTATTAGACATATGACTTCACACATTTAAGTATATAAGCACAAATATAAACAGATGTGTGTAAATATATGTGTATATAAATATGTGAATGTGGCCATATGTAACATTCCCTAAGTTTTCCCCTTGTAATCAGTGACAGTACCCTTCTAGTTAGGGGATATTTTTCTCCTCTCTGAGCAGATGTGTGCTGGTTCAGTCATGCAGATGCCATCCTTTTCTCCTGAACATGTGTGTGGAACACAGAATTTTTAATCTTCTCCTGTGATCGTCTCCTAGAAACCCGGACTCTGAATTTGTGAGAGGTACAAGTATCGTACAACTCCGAAATGCTGTTTGTATCTTGTCTTTGCCAATACAAGAGTTATAAATGCCAATGTGTGTGCTAAGCTGAACATGGTTCTCAATCAAAATCTGGCACTAGTCAGAAAAACAGCATAGGGAAAGCTGTTTCTGTTAATGAAAATGAGGATCTATTAATCCTGCACATATTCCCTTCAATTTAAAATTACAGACATTGAAACTAGTGGGCGCAATGTAAGACTGCAAGCAGGGACACTGGCTATAAAATCTGCAGTTATACTTTTGTTTGTTCAAATGACCTTGAAAAGTACAAACAATGCTTGGCAACACCAAGGCAAGTAAAATATTTTCCTTGGCTGACAAGGTTCTCTTCTAAGAAATCTTTCATTGTTTGCCAATAGACAATACTAATGACAAGGACTGGACCCAAAGAGAATTAATGCACAAAAACTGTATTAAAGTTACATTAAGGGGTACATTGTAAAGTTTAATTTATTTTAAATCCATGAAAGCAACAAAATTTGTTATCAAAGTTAAGTCTGCTGACACTCTGCATTTAACTGGACTACTCTGTTATTGAGGATTTGCAAATATATAATGTCAGGCCCTTCCCTCAGTGCCTTATGGTTCTCAGACTCAAACAAACAGCTGAGTGCTTCTTCCTTCACTTATCTGAATGGAGGTCTGCCAAACTTCCTGCAGCTCCATGTGTCTGGTGCAAATGAAGGTAACTCATGTATTTGCAGAAACTTTGCACCACATTTATGTCTGATGTGGTGTTGGTTTTTTATTTACCTTCAACTTTAAGAAAAGTTGAAGAACAGTGACAGACATGAACTTCTGTGATCCTAGTGCCAGCAGAAGGGCTTGGCAGAGTGCCCCGATTAGCACCCCTTATCCTGAGAAGCTTTAGATTAAATTGGTGAGCATTCAGAAAGTACATACTCTCTGTGTAGGTGCCCCAGGACAAGGAGATTTATGTAAAAGATGTTGCTGTGACAGTTCTGAATTGTTTTCAGTCTAAATACAGAAATGAAGAGGTTTTACTCCAAGTTAGAGACTATTCTGGTGAAAAAGGCAGTAGTTTAATTTCCAGGGCCCGTGGAGTTCTCCTCCATATGATGGAAGTAATGGACTTTGAGCCTTCAAAAACACACCAGTTGGAGTTGCACCTATATGGTTAAGCAAAGCACAGAGCACTTAATATTAAGACCCACAGAACATATGCTGCATCCTAGGGGTAAATCTTCTGTGAAAGAGACATGGGTCACTTTAGAGACCCAGGTTCTCTTCCCTGGCAGAAGAATGTAAAACCTAGATCAGTAATGGCAGCAGTGCCTTGTAGAAATATTAGCAATAGTTTTTGGAAGGGGATACTCTTGGAAATTCTAGCCTTGAGCCCAATACTATTTTCCTTCAGTTACAAGGTGTCTTAAGCAGAGAGGTTTTCCTCTCACATTTTGCGGTATCTGCAACAGGCACAAGAGGAAGTGTGACATTTGGCTGTCCATGAAAGTAAGGACTTGCACTGTAGGAGATGAAATTCAAAATGTAGCCCATGGTCTTTCGGTGTGATTGCCATTTTATGGATTTTTAGACAGCTTGCATCATTCATATCACTCAGGCCACAGTTTTTCATCATGCAGTGGCTGTTGTTAATTAGTGAAGCCCATACACAGGCCATGAGGAGGTTTTAGGACTTACTGTTTGCCTGTCACACTGGTTTCTAAATGACAGGGTGAGGAAGATTCATTGTTAGGTGCCATATTTCTAGTCAGAGATTGTCTCTGAGCATCAGCAGAGAGGTGAAGTGACAGCTGCTAGAAACGGGAGTAATCCCAATGAGAATGCCAGTAGGAAGTGATCACAGGGAAAGGACTCTTGCAGACCTCACAGAGAGACCTTTTGCAGCAGTACTACTTAATTTTCAATATCTAGATGGACAGAGGGTCACAATCTGGTGCCCAGGCAGTATAGGGCCCCTGAGCCAACTCCTCAGACCATACCACCTTTCTGCTTCATCATGCATCCCAATGTCAGTGTGAAAGTTGTCTGGAGTGAGCAAGTCTGCCTCGTTAAAGCAGGTTCATTTGAGTCACTGTGTACACACACAGTCCAACTGACCTCACATTGTTTCTGCCTCAGCCCCAGATCCGTAATTTTCCTTCTGCTTTATCTCAATCACTGCAAACTTATTACTGCACAGATCCATGGATCACCATCACATCTGACTTCAGTCAAAAGCCACTAATGAGTGGAAAGAACACACTATCCAGCTGTTTGTGTCAGGTTGCTAATGTACAAACTGATACTGAATTCAATTATGGATAAAATAGCATTTGACTGTTGCTCTAAGGTGCTGTTGTTCCAAGGTAATGTTCTATGATTTGTATATATATAAATATGAATTTGTATATGCATAATTTTTTTACTTTTATAATTAATTTCAAATTACATTTAATTCTAAATAGTATTATTTAAGATATGCTAACTTGATTATTCTGAGATTGTTTTTCCTAGTTTTGTGCTGGCAAGTCAAAGGAAAAACAAAACAAAACCAAAAAGCCTCCCATATTTTAAATATAGAGGGAAAAAATATTATTAAAAACAAATGAGAAATCAGCATTCTGTCAGGCCTGAAATATTTGCTAATAAACTGGACTTGTTTTTCCTGTAGCCCAAGTAATTTACTATTCTTTTTCAAATTACTGGATTCACTCTGTGGTCTATATGCTTATTCTTTATATGTAGTCCAAATGTATTATTACAAGAAAGAAATTTCTGTTATTTCATTGCTAAATTACAGATAAAAGTGTAGAGAAATCTGAAGTATTTCTTTGGGCATGTAGATAGCTTTTACACAACCATTTCAAAGTCTTCTTGGCCAAAGAAATCTTGCAGCTTGACACTGAGTGATGCAGTGAAAGCAGCAGCAAGTGCAATGGCAATGGGAGCCTAATTCTGGAGTTTTGTGGGAAGGAATGGCAACACTTGGCCAGCCTTCTAAGAAGACATGCAGAAAAGTTAGGTTGCAGTCATGAAGGCAGCTGCACACCTATTAACTTTTGAATTGAAATGGTGGATGACACCTTCCGGAACACACAGAAGGTTACAGGGTACAGGAGGAGGAAGGTATGAATAAAAGAAGAAAGCAGAGGACACACAGCAAAAGAGAACTTCAGCAGCAGGAAAGGACCCTATTCCTTAAAAACACAAGGTGGTGCCTGAAAGAAATATAGATCATGTCATTTTCCTAGAAACAATAAAAGTTTACAGAGAAAATGTTATGTAAAACCTAGACCAGTCAGGGATCTGGTGAGTGCTGCAACTTGTCCGAGTCAGGCTCAATGGAGGGTACAGTATCAACCAGTTTGCTACTTGGGTTCATGTCTGCACTGTGAAAAAAAAAAAAAAAAAAGAAGAATTTTTGCCATCCTGGTCAAACAATCTCATTTGAAATTACCTTTAGCAGCAAATGCAGAGGCAGTTTAATAGGGCATTGGCTAACCAGGACAACTTTCCTTCATCTAACAGCCTTTCCATGTTGACACAAAGGAACAGGAAAGAAATTCAAGGATTAGGATTCTGGGGGATGTTCTCTGATCCTTCTTTTTCCTCTATTATATAATCCCTAAGAGATTAATTTCTGTATCTTCAGCTATAAATTATTAAAACAGACTCTATAGGAAAACTGCAAAAACAGAGGACATGTTCCCTTTTCTACTCTACAAAGTTAATTAAAAAAAAAAAAAAAGAAGAAGAAACAACAAATATACCTGGAAACTGTTTCACTGAGGAGAAACAGATAACAATGAAGTAAATTACAGCATCTTATTAAACTATTAAATTATTAACAACAACATAAATTGGAAAGTAGCACCTTTTTTAAAAAAAAAAAAAAAGAAAAAAAAAGATGGTGTGTTAACATAATAGGAACTTTAATTTTCAGATATGTGTACAATACAGTATGTGCAGAAAAGTAATAGTTCCCTCCATTAATTTTTAAATCATTCTCCTTCCTTAGTAAAGGTATTCTTTTTCAGGCTGTATCCTTTGCATGGAAGCTATAATGTCATATGCTGTGCAAATGAAAGAAGTGAGAAAAAAGAAAAATGAAGTCAGTAGGGGTTAAATCATGCTCCTACAAAATGAATGGCAATTTGTTCCATTGTCTTCAATGGAAGAAAAACAATGAAGCACAAAACATAGCAATTTTACCTTCTGAAAATGTTGAGAAAATCAAGCATGACAAGGTCTAGGGATTGGAGACTGCTTGCTAATATGTCTGTGTTCATGTAAGAAATTTTCCTTCATTTGGAAAGAGTATTTCACAACAGTAGATTGTAACCTTCTGATCATTTCCCCTTCTGTCTGTCATGGTATAGCCTGGTCAAAAGCAAATTCACACAGCAAGTTCTGGGCAAACCTGAAGTGCTTGAATTCAAGCTAATGCTAAACCTTTAAGGACCTAATTCTTATCAGAAAAATACAAACAAACAAAAGCAAACAACTTTGCCATTTTTTCTCAAAAATGTTAATGTTTGAAAAGTACACACTGAATGTATTTGTAAAGTAGGAGACATCAGGGATCTTTCAATATACTCTGGTGGCTTTTGTAGCAAGCATAAAACTAAAACCATGAAGTCCCAACCTCAAGGGAACTCCTCTGCCACATGTACCTTTAAATATACATCATCCCAGGGTCTTAGATGGGATCACTCTTACATCTAAAACTCAGCTGGATGTGCCTGTGTCACAGCTTCTCTCCACTAGAGATGCTACAGAGACACGGTTGTGGTGAGGATTACCTGGTGCAGCTCCTCCTCTCTTAGTGCAAACCCTCATCTCCAGGCAAGATAGAACAAGTCAACAAACAAGAGTCAACAAATTTTGATGTTGTAGTTAAAACCTGTCAACAAAAGAAGGTCACCCAGTTGTGTTTAAAAAACATCAGCGATACGGCAAACATTGCAGCAGCTGGTAGTGAAACTCTGAATGATAGAAAGAATAATGAAAAAAGTCAAAATAAATAAGATTATACTTACACTAAGCCAAATAACAAATGATAAAAATTTGAAGCTAGAGTTGCAAAATCCAGACAAAGCTGGTGACTCAAATGTGCAAACACTTCTGTAAACTGAAGTGATTATTTTTACCCCTCCACTAGCATTCTTTATATAAGCAGACTCGAAGGATGTTTGAATAATATACACAAGCCAAGCAAACCTGCTTCTGCAAACATATGAAAGAAAGAGAAACAGCAGCAAAACACTGAATGACACCACAGGCATTCAAGTGGCTCTTCAGTTTTACATTAGAGAGGTGAAAATTTTGAATTTTATTACCATTAATGCCTGAATTAATGTCCCCTGAAAGTGATGGCAACATCCTTCCAGAGGAGGAGTTTCCCTATAATCTCCTAACAACCTAGACAGAAGATAATTACCAATAAAGTCAGGGGTGGATGTCAGCCTCAGAGTTACAGACCTTATAAATACACCAGCAGGCATGCATATCAACAACCTTTGTTTGAGAGCAGAATATAGTTGGGAAGAACACCTTAATGTTAGGAGCTGGTTGGGGTGGAAGTGTCTTCTTCATAGACCTGGTTTGTCATACTCAGAACTGCCCTATCTCTGCACAGACATTTACATCTCTTCAGGAATGTCTGGGAGAAATACAACTCATGAAGGAAGATATGAAATTATCGAGCAGAAAAGCAACAGTTTTCAAGAAAATCCATCAATGTAACAATACAGAAATAAATCCCACAGATTTACAGAAGTGTTATACTCTCCATTTGAGTTGTGAGTCATGGTTCCTTGATAAATCCAAGAGGTATCGAGGTGCTGGAGTGAGTGCAGAGGATGGCAACAAAGCTGGTAAAGGGGATGGAGAATCAATCTTATGAAGAGTGATTGAAGGAGCTGGGACTGTTTAGTTTGAGCAGATTAAAGGGAGACCTCATTATTGTCTGCAACTACCTGAAAGGTCATTGTAGATAGCCTGGTGCTGGTTTCCTCTTATGGGTCATTAGTGATATAACAAGAGGGGATGGATTCCAGATGCAACAGGGGAGATTTAGACTGGACATTAGAAAAAAATTTTCACAGAAAGAGTGGTCAGACACTGGAAAAAGTTGCCCAGGGAGGTGGTTGAGTCACCATCCCTGCATGTGTTTAATGGTCTTTTAGATGTAGTTCTGAGGGACATGGTTTAGGGGTGAACTTTGTAGAGCAGGGTTAATGGTTGGACTCAATGATCCCAGGGGTCTTTACCAACCTGAATGATTCTATGATTCTAAATAACCAAGTTATTTAAGAAGCTTGCTTCACCAAAACCTTTCTGGATAGTTTAACGGGCTGCACATAGGATGCAGATCATTTATCTCCAAATTACAGACAGAATTCACCCAGATAACTAGCTAACAGCAGCTGAAACACACTGAGAGAATAAGGCAGTATATATCACATACAAAACAGAAGATGCCAACAATTTAACAACAATGTTGTGGTGAATCTAAGGATGCAATACAAACACTTCTGAAGGGGGAAGTAGCAACTTTTTCAGAAAGCTGATGGAGTTGAATAAAGCAGGCTGAAGCTTCTGCATCCTCTTCTGCCTGAAGAGCTGGAGTTAGCATCTTCCTTTTTTAGACTGCTCTAATATATGTTATAACCAATAACGAACACCACACATGAGCTGCTGACGTAGCACGTTATATCCTGGACATTTCTTAAATAACATTTGCCAAGATTACAGTGAACTGACTTAACCTCATATATATGTGCTTCCATTTAGGTTAGATATAAGTTGAAATTAGGATATACTCTAACTACTTCCCTCCAGCTCTTTGTTGCTCTCTGGGAGTGTAAAGACTACATCCCTAAACTAGGCCATCCACTAGACTATAACAAACACTGTCTTTTAACCTGTCTCCTTCCCCAAAGGGGAAGAGAAAGGGAATAAGAGAGAGAGACTTACCATTTAAAGTAAAAAAATAAAACAGCTTTAATTAAAATAATTAAAATAAAATGGAATATATACAAAACCAGAATCAAACCCAAACCCACTGATGGCAATTGTGTCACCATCACACTGATTCTGTTGAGCAGTCACAGGAGAAGTCCTAAATTGGACTCAGTGGCCAATGGAAAACAGATTCAGGAGCTGGATTCTGGAACTAAATTCAGGAACACATGGAATGGTGTTGAAGGCAGAATGAATGGAGTTCTCCTCAAATACCAGTCACTGAGGAAGAAGAGAGCTTGGCCCTCTTCATCCCTCAGCTTTATACTGAATATGACATCTATGGGCTGGAATCTCTCATTGGTCAGTTTGGGGTCACCTGGTCTGTCTGCTCCTCCCCACAGGTGCTGCCTTTCTCTTTCTCCACCCCCCCAGCAAGATCCAGCAGTGGCCTTGGTCTGCACACCAGCTGTTGGTACTGACTCTAAACATGGGATGTCATCACTGCTAGAAGCAGACAGTGCCTGTGAGAACATGCTGCTAATTGCAGACAGTGCAGTGAGTTAGAAGAACTGAGCTGAAAAGTAAAATCACTGAACAGAATTAGTTCAGTTTCAGCTCAAACCAGGACAAGAAGCTCTCCATGTATGCCCAGCTAATTGTAATTTCATAGAACGGTTTGCGTTGGAAGGGACCTTAAAGATCATCTGGTTCCAAACCCCCTGCCATGGGCAGGGTCACCTCCCATTTAAATGTATTCTTGCTGGGCTGAGAGATACATTTTTGTGAATTGAGCAGTCTTTTAGTATTGTTTTCTCAGAATCTGTACATAGCATGGCATCATTCTGTATTGTCTTTCATGCAAATTACTTCATCTTTTCTTTGTTGCACCTTCTTTGCCCTGAGAATACTGGAAGATCCCCAAGTTGTGCTTTATTGCCACCCAAAAACTTTGAGGGTTCATATGCTGCCCTCATCACTAGGAACAGACAGTCACCTGACTGCCCCATCTGGGACATCTGCAGAGAATCACCCATTGCTTCTCTATGCTAGGTGGCTACTTGCCCCCTTAGAGAAGGGCAACCCTTTATCTCCTATCTCATTGTCTCAGGGAAATTGTAAGTGAATGGTTCAGTGAACTTCCAGAAGTAGATTTCACAAGCCCAGTCTGTAAAACAGAAGGAATGAATAACTTCTGAAGTCCAGCTACCCACCACATAGTCTGTTTGGTGGGACTTGCAAGGAAGCTAGCTTTGTCCTAAGGAAAGGGATACAAGAGGATCCTTTTTCCCTGATCCCTGCTACAATTGGAGATTTCAGGTATGTCTGAAAAGCTTTTGTTCAGCTGGAGAGGCTGGGTGTAGATCAATAGGTATATTTTCATTTTTATGGCGTAGAAATATACAGGCATGTGGAGAGTCCCAGGTATATTATGAGATCTTGAGTTTTTTTTAGTCAGGCAATATGTGAAGCCCAGAAGAGGGGAAGTAAACACCAAAAAGGTCTGGATATAGAGTCATATTCAAAGCATATGTTAGAACAAAGACAAAGTCAGAGTAATTGGAGAGAATAGGATACAAATACCACACAACACATAGAATACATGAAGAGAGTTGGGTAGTGCAACAATGTTTGATGCAGAGATAAGCAAACCAGCTTATGCCACTCAACTCTTTGGACCCTCAGATGAAACCAGCCTGAAACAGTGCTTCCTTAAGTGGAAGAAAAGAGTCTAAGATCATGGAAGGAGGGGCTGTGCACCTGGGAGAAGTATAGGACTGTTGTCAGAGAATGTCTATGAGCCCTGATAGGATACACCCACGAGTAATGAGGGACATGGCAGAGATTATTGCTAGACCGCTCTCCATCATTTTGGAAAGATCCTGGAGAACAGGAGAGGTGGCTGAGGAATGGAGAAAAGCCAAAATCATCCCAATCTTCAAAAAGGGCGAAAAGGTGGACCCAGGTAACTACAGGCCCATCAGCCTCACCTCCGTCCCTCAAAAGGTGATGGAACAACTTGTCCTCGATGCCATCACTAACCATCTGGAGGAAAGGAGGCTTATCACAAGTGGTCAACATGGATTCTGTAAGAGGAAGTCATGTTTGACTAATCTGATAGCCTTTTATGATGATATAAGTAGATGGTTAGATGAGGGAAGTGCAGTGGATGTGGTATTCCTTGACT
>JANHGL010011535.1:0-24212 GCA_024611195.1 Ceyx melanurus | reverse complement strand
TAACAGAGATAATAACCTTTGATTTAGCACCTTGCATTATTGTGAAGTAATGAAGAATGATTATTTTTATATATATATATATATATAAAAAAAAAATGCACTATATATACAGTGCATGGGAGTCATTGCTGCTGTAAAAAAAATTCTTTCACTTATTAGTTTATATAAATTCAATATTTTCTGATTCCTGATTAAGCATACAGTCTGCTATCCAGTATATAGAATTCCATCTTCTTCCCTGGGATTACCAGTTTGTGCTGCTGTTTTTATTTATTGGAACAAGCACACAGAGGGTGAGTAAAGTGAGTACAAATCTGGCTTACAATGCAAAGTGCAGTCACCATTTCTCTGCTATTGCCAAGGAAAAGCTGTGCCATGAAGTGAAGGCAGTGAATGAAGCAATCAGCATTGTTAAGCCTAAAACCTGTTTTTCTCATTGCTGCTGCTGTCTGCAAAGAAGAAGCCACCTGTAATTTCAACAGTTCTCCTGGTGTCACCCAGTTTCCCACATATGTGGGAAAATGCTTATCAAAGTATAGTCCTTTGTTGTTTGTTAGTTTTCTTTTCAGAATCTGCTGATAAATCTATTTATGCTCCATTAGCAAACCAGACTCATAAACCCCACTAAGAGAAAATTATTAAAACTTTCAATTATCAGATTGCATTGCTCATGGCCTATTTAAGAGCATAAGCATGATTATATAATCAGAAAATAACAAGGCAAGGCTTTGTGAGGGGGAAAGTAAGAAAAGAAAAATCTGAACTAGATCAGAGGACAAAATGTTTCAAAGAGGTCTTGGGAAACTTAATTTCTGATGTCACAGAACATGCTTTTCTAATCATGTGATTTCAGAAGAGGTAATGATATCAATAATAGGAGATGCTCATGATGTAGCAAAGCTCTTTTTGCTTTTAATGTCATAGAAGTAACATAAAAGTCTTTAAAAAGTGCCTTTATCTGTAGATATCTGTCCTTTATAGCACTCAAATATTGCAGGTGAACACTGCAGCTTGTTTTGGGAGGCCGAATTACACAAAAAATGGAATCAGAGATTTACAGCAATTGAAAGTCTGAAGCAGCAGTGTTTGACTTGGACAGTTTTATGAAGCTATTTACAATGCTGAGTTTACCAATTTTTCGTAGACTTCTTATGCATATTTTCCAGAGGACATAAATAGCCCAGAGAGTGAAGAGTCCACTTCAGAAAAATGAGCCAACACAGCTGATACTGAGGCTTTGTTTGGTAATTGTTGCTGAGATACAGAATGTTTCAGCAAACACAGAAGATAACAGCAAGATTAGGGGACTGAAAGATCAGTAGCACACACACAAAATAAAAATAGTGTCAGTAGTAGAAGCTCAGACTCTCTTGTGGCTTTGCTGTGTGATATTGCTTGGATACGTTACAGCCCTGAGCCAGGACTGGCACTCACTTGCCTAAAGGCAGGCTTGAAGTGTTCTCTCTGATACCATCAAATATCCAAGTTTACCACATGAAAGAAAAATGGAAGGCCTGGCACATAGTCTAATTTTAATTTCTAAAATGAATTTAATAACAAGACAAGCTTGGTTTATTTGCCTGTACTTAGATATATGGTATTGTCTCAGATGACCTAAAGCATCCTGCCTGATCCACAGCTCTAGTGCTGAGTTGTACTCACCAACCCCATGAAAATATGTCAAATTATTTGGACATCTCAGGTTTGGTGTGTTGAGTTCAGTCTGAAGGTGACTGCAGTCCCTGGAACCAGGAGAGTCAGATTTAGCTGACCAAAGGTAGCAGAGAGTGAGTTGAACTGGTTTCCAGAGCCTGTTGGCTTGTTCTCTCTTGACTTTCATGGAAACTAAACTGCTCAACTCACCTTGTAGGAAGGTAAAATCAGGCAAACTTTATCCTAATGTGGACAGAATGAGAAAGGAAAAGGAGTAATCAAATAAGAGATGTCATTGCAAAAAATAATCTGGTATATTTGGATCGGTTTGTTTGTGAAGCTAATGTTGTACAGTCTAGTTTTCTGCTTCGTTTTCTTTTTCTTGGAGGCATTACCTTCCAGTCCAGAATTGTTTTCATTTATTACCATCCTTGGATTACCTAACTGTGCTACTAATGGATACAAATAATCCAGGCATCAGGCTTTTACAGACCCACTTCACTGTACAAATAATGGTTTGTTGTGTAATCAGTGATGATGGGAGAAGGTAACTCACATTAGGGAAAATCCATGCTGAAATGTTGATGATGGAGAAGTACTGAATTCTGTTGTCAACCTTTTAAATTCTGAAAATGTAATTTTTGTTCCATCAGGTTGTTGGGTGAGTAAATGTGAGACAGTCTGAGCTGGTTTTAAGTGTACTTATATTTATGTGTACTTATATTTTGAATTTCTATTTCAATTTTTTGAAACATACAGCTATTCCAAGTGCACATGTATTGGGTTTGAGCACTCAGCATTAAGCATTTATGTTTCAAAATTGAATTCTTTGTGCTTGAAGGCCTTGAAAATGCTACTCTATGGTCAACCTAGTGCAGCATCAATTGAAATGCAGTTTGAATGCAATATAGAGCTTCCAATTGCTGCTTCAGAAAGTGTTATGCTGAATCTGGAACACTTTGCATAATTTAATTAATTATGCCACTAAAAACTGATTTTCTCTCAATTTAAAGCAAACAGCTTTTATGAGGGTGAACTGCAGCACCCAGGGATATCATGTGTCCAAGCTTTTAATCCTATTACAAAGACTTGACAACCACTGATGGAAACTGGAAAAACACAAGCCTCCAGCAGGGCAACAAGTGAAAAGGAAGAAGGCAACAGATTTTTCTAATACTCTTTGAAACCACTGTACACATTAAATCAAAATAAAATGTTAAAAGTGACAGAACTGGTAGCTTGCACTTTGTTGTGCAGACGGTGAGTAGTGTCTAAGGAATAACACTTACTTCACTTCGACGTTAATGAAAATAACTGTTTCCTCTAAGAGGAAAATTGTTCTTCTTAACTAAAGTAAGAAAAACACAGCAAATAGCCAAGACTATTTGTATCTGCGTCTACCCACTTAAAGTGTTTAGGAGTGCAACAGCCTGCAGTTTGAAAGTAGTTTCTAATGTAATGGATTGGTTTCTGTCTATGAATCATTTTCCTTGTAAACAAATCTTGACAGACAATGCCAGGCTAGGAGTATTAAAGAATCTGTCACTGACTAAACACGAGCTTTTAGCTAGCTGAAGCTGTCTTCTCCCAATTTATTACTGGGTCTGATATCATTCTGTAACAGTAGAGAATGTCATTTTGAGGCAGAAGGGGGAACTAATTTAGAAAATTTCTTAATTTCTGAGCTCCATAAGCAGTGCCATAATTGGCAATCTATGAATGACCATGCAAAACTATGTGACCAGGTTAGGAAGGGTCACAGCAGAATGACTCCATCTCCATATCAAACACCAGTGTGCAATATGAAGTGTGAACTGTAGTGTAGGTGATCTTGCCAATAAATAGGAAAAATACCTTATTACTTTTCATAAGGTACTTATAAATTACCTATAAAATTACATCATCTTTGCTTATAATATTAACAAATATTCATATAATTTGTAATATGCATTTATGTATTGCATGTATTTCTACAGATAAATATAAATAAATCGGGGCACACCTGTCACAAAGGTGACCAGGAGTTAACAGGGCTCACCTAGACTAGGGCTTTCACGCTAGACTAGTTGAGTGTTTATGGGCAAGAATCAGGGGGAAGGTCAACAAGGATGATACCTAGTGAGGTCTGATACAGAACACTGAACCAGGATCTAGAGGTAGCTGAAATATTCTGTAAGTAGCTGGGAGAAGTGTGATGATCAGTAGTTCTTAAGGGGGACTTCAATTCCCCAGATATCTGCTGGGAGTACAGCAGAAACAGTCCCAGAGGTTCCTGCAGTGTGTGGAAGAGAATTTCCTGACACAGATGATGATTGAGCCAACTAGTGAATGCATCCTGCTGGATCTGTTCATGAGCAGAGAAGGGCTTGTGGGTGATGTGAAGGTTGGAGACCATCTTGGGCATAGAGCTCATGAAATGATACTGGTTTTTGATTCTTGGAGAAGTAAGGAGAGGGATCAGCAGAACTGCCACCTGGGACTTCCAGCAAGCAGAGTTTGGCCTGTTCAGGAGACTGGTTGACAGTCCCTTGGGAGCTTGTCCTGAAAGGCAAATGCATGTAGGAAAGGTCAACTTTTCTTTAAGAGAGAAATCTGGAAGACACAAGAGCAGGCTTCTCCTGGGGAAACTGGCTTCTCATAACTTGCATGGGCAAAGGATTAATTGGATGATAAAACTAGCTGGCTGGCCAGGCCCAAGGAGTTGTAGCGAATGAAGTTAAGTCCAGCGGGTTGATGATTACAAGAGGGATTCCCCATGGCTCAGTAATGGGGACAGATCTCTTTAATATCTTTATCAATGATCTCAATCAAGGGCACGCTCAGTGAGGGTGCATAAGACACCAAGTTAGGCAGGTGTGTTGATCTGCTTGAGGGCAGAGGGATCTGAACAGGCTGGATCCATGGGCTGAGGCCAATGGTCTGAGGTTCAGCAAGGCCACAACCCAGTGGACACAACACTGTGGACTTGAGGAGGTGTGGCTGGGAAGCCGGACAATGGAAAAGGACCTGGCCATGTTGGTTGGCAGCCAGCTGAACATGAGCCAGCAGTGTGCCCAGGTGGCCAAGAAGGCCGACAGCATCCTGGCCTGGATCAGAAATGGTGTTGCCAGCAGGGAAGGGACTGTCCCCCTGTATGTGGCAGTGTCAGGCCACACCTCCAATACTGGGATGAGTTTTGGCCCCCTCACTTCAAGAAGGCCATTGAAGTGCTGGAGCACATCCAAAGAAGAGCAGTGAAGCTGGTGAAGGGTCTAGGGCACAGTTCTTATGATGAATGGCTGAGGGAACTGGGTTTGTTTAACCTGGAGAAAAGGGGGCTCAGGGGAGACCTTATCGCTCTCTTCTGTAGTGAGATGGGTGTCCGTCTCTTCTCCCAGGTAACAAGAGAGAGGACAAGAGGGAATGGCCTCAGGTTGCACTAGAGGATGTTTAGGTTGGATATCAGGAAAAATGTCTTCACTCAAAGGGTTGCAAAACACTGAAACAGGCTGCCCAGGGAAGTCGTGGAGTCCCCGTCCCTAGAGGTTTTACAAAGATGTCTAGATGTAGTTCTGAGTGACATGGTTTAGTGGTGGACCTGGTCTGTGTTAGGTTAATGGTTGGACCCAGTCAACTTAAATTTATATATTCTATGATTTTCCAACCTATATGATTCTATGATTTTCAGTGGTTTGTGGTTTTTTTTTTAGTGAAACCCAAAGTATGATATCATCATCTTCATTAATTTATGGACACATGCCCTAAGATGGGATGAATAACTATTTGGAACTAACTTTCTTTCTTTATTGAATACCTATATTTTGGGTAAAATGAATTAAGATTAACTTTATTGTTTTTATCCCTTTTCAGAGTAATGTTTTGTAATGGAAAAATATTAAAAATAAGTGAAATGTGTATGTTACAGTAGCAAAAAGCAGAAAATCGGAGAAAAGGAAATCTTAAGGAAAATATATATTTTTTTCCCAGCTACAATTTATCTCCTTCAACTGTCTGTGCATTTTTGAAAGGAGCTTCGTGGTTTCCGAGAGTGTTTCAGTTCTCAAAATACAAGAATACATCTTCACTTATCAGAGGTGATGAGATTCAAATCATGTATTAACCAGCTCAACTATGTACACTGTGTAAAGGTTGTGACAATTTCTTGTAAAATGAGAAAAAGTATCTCATATAATTGATTCTTTTCATTCTTTCATAAAATTGCTTTGTTTGATTGCAGGAGAGTTTGGACTGAATTTTCATTACCTACTTCTGAACAATTTACACTGGGATTGAGACAGTATTGAGCTAATGAGTTAGAATTTATATTGAGCCTTAACTGTCTTCATGAAGTAACTAGGGAAAGAAAATCATGGCAATAACAGAGTATTTTTCATTATAAACTATGTGTACAGCTTTCACAATCAGGTTTTTAATAGATCTAGAGAAATTAAATTGGAATTCTACCAACTTTGGTGCTTTTGTCATCCCATGAAAATGATGTTAAAAAATGTCAAGACTAATGTGCTAATCCTGTTCCTACTGATCTGAGGAGTAGGTGGTATCAGTCTGCTTGCTTTTCAGGCCCTGTTATTCATTAAGTAGTAAGGTGTACATAGGAAAACATTCACAATTATGCACTTCATTGTAATCCCTGATGCTAAATAGAAATTGAGTATAGATTAAATAGGTCTTGACTGCTGTTATCCTGAAGTCCTTATCAAGAAAAATTCCCATGAAAAAAAACTTTCAAAGTCAAAAGGGTGAAACTGTGCATTATATGAAAAAGGAAGCAATAATGTATTGCTGATGGGTATAGTCATACTGCTGAGAATGCATGCATATATACATATTTATTAATGTATTCAAACATTGTTTATTGATTGTCTATGGTAAATAAACTCGTGAGTATATTGATTACTTTGTATGTGTAAACATACATATACTCTGTCACAGCTTTATACATCATTATGCACCATGAATAATACAAATCAGCAATATTGGAAGATTTTACACTGTTCATTATATCTATCTACAAACTAGTTATATGGTAGTTTAGTATTTTTCTTTAATTGTATCCTTCTGTTTAATTCTGTGGATAATTTTTATGGGGAGGACTGCAATGCTGACAAAGGTTATTTCTAAAATATATCAATTATGGCTCATCTCAACACTAATTTGTCCTTAATCTTCCTTGCTGTTAGTCTGTTCCAGCACCAGAAGACTGTAAGAATTAATAAATAAACCCTTATTTTAACTAATATGAAAATAAAAATAAATATCAAAATAGAATAATGTGCTAAGCACATATGCATGCATATTGGTGCCCTCAATGAATAAAATTTTTAGTTACCTCCTATAATGATTATTTATTCACAAATACAAGAAGAAATATGACTAGTTTAAATTTTAATTGGCATTAACAGGCAATATTCTGTTTTTTAGACACCTGCAGGCAAAAATATTATCTCCCATATAAAACAAATGCCATATATAGTTTTATTTTCTAAGAACGTCAAAAGTACAACAAACCACAAACTTCATGTGAATGAGCAGGACTATAATACTTTCAGGTTTGTCTTCTAACTCCTAAATTAAAATCAGTTTTCCCTACGTATCCACTTCAGAGGGTGGAAAAAAAATGCCCCAAAGTATTTCCCCAACCAATTATTTAAAAAACACCTTAAAAGTTCCCCCTTGCTCAAACGATTAGCTTGCAAATTCAGACATTGAAAATTTGGAGTCTTCCTTCATCCAAATAATCCATATTCATTCCCCACAGGCAGCAGTGATGGTTCTTGGGATAAAGAAAAACTTCAGTCTCCCCCCACCCAGGGATCACAGGCCTCTGTTAACCACCCCAACTTGCCTGGACAGCATAATGTTCCAGTTAGCCATCCTCTCAACCCTCTTCAACAGAACCACCTTCTGCCAAATGGTACGGGTTGCCATCTTTCAGCACTGACATCAGCACCTTTCCAGTCCTACCTTTTGCTTTTGTTATTCAATAAATAGGCTCTGAAAATTCCAAGGTGTGGGGAATGCTGGAATGCTTCCTTTTAGAGTATTAAGCAGGGGAAGTGGAGACAATAAAGAACAAATAGATATGCAATAAATTGGTACTTAAAATAGCTGCTAAACTTTGCATCAGTGGCATCATAATGCATCGCTAAGACACCTTACAGCAGATATTAAAAAAGATAATAAACAGCCATTGCTTAGCAATGATATCATACATTACCCTGATACGAACAAACTAAGAGGTCTAATAGCCTCTCCTTGTGGCTAGAAACCTTTCGTGGTTGTTGGTGATTTATCCATGCATAACCCAGGAGAGAACTGACATACAGCTGCTTTAGCCCTGCAGTGTGAACCATCTCGTCACCCATCACTTAAATATTGTCCATCAGGAGAGAGAAAAAAAAAAGACAGTGTCTTAAAAAGATGCATAAGCCTATTTTCTTTTTTTTTTTTTTCCCCACACCAGGACTGGAACTTCCTTTTATGATGATGCCCCACCCATTAATTCCTGTGAGCCTACCTCCAGCATCTGTCACGATGGCAATGAGCCAGATGAATCACCTTAGCACCATCGCCAACATGGCAGCAGCAGCACAAGTACAGAGTCCTCCATCCAGAGTTGAGACTTCTGTTATAAAGGTAACTATATATGTAAAAAAAAACAACCCCAAACAACCCCAACAAAAAGACCCAAACAAGCACAAAATTCTAGCACACTCACAACTGTCATAAATCTTAGAAAGGTGCATAGGTGTCAGACGTTATAAGGTAAGTGCTAAAGTCAATATATAGGAGAAACCCAGCTGTTGTAGCTCTAGGAACACAGTAGGCTGCTGTTGTCTAGTGTTAGCAGTTGTACTCTGTTTATCTAAAACAGTATTAAAGCAGTGCTGAAATTGAGACATTTTCATATAGAATACACAGCTTTCTAACTGATCGTATTCCATAGGCTGCAATCTAATGGCAATGTTCCTCAAGATATCAGGGAAGAAATTATTTTTTTCTTACATTAGACAAAACTGTTCTCCCAACTGTTAAATCTTAAGCATTTGAACTGAAATGCTGCAAATTACCTGAAGAAAGGTGAAAGGATTCATACTTCTGCAAAGCCTAAATTGCCAAATCCCAGAAGAGAATGGAATGCAGTTGTATGGAACAGACCCAGTAATCTGCAGGCCAGAGCAGTAGAATTGTAGAGATATTACAAAAATATCTGATACCTGAAATGTTCTACCCATTTCAGGTTTTGTTTGCTGCTAATTCTGCTTATAGAGATACTTAGTAGAGTCATGGGTTCTTTTCTTTTTCTGATTGGAGAGGATGTATTGCCATTTTAAAGGCATTTCTCCCTTGACACTCTTTTTTAATTTTGATTTTACATATATTCTGATAGATCTGTGTTTCATCTGATACCTTTCTTTAGTTCTAATAAGATACAGAAAGTACACAAACTTTTGTGCTTATATGTAACATGCATAAGTTAGAAACAGACCTGTGAAGGCAAAGTTGCTTGGTATTGTAGGGCTGTATTGGAAATCTGTCCATTAATGCAATTCCTTTGACAAAAAATGGGTAAACTTAAAATTCTGTGGAGTTGCAAAAAATTTGATGTGATGATTTAAGAAAAATGAATATGACTGAATTTATTAAGCCATCCAACATGTGCTTCTGTTCTCTTTAACTTAACAAGCCCAGAATCATAAAGAACCATTCAGTCAAAAGTCAACAAATCTTTATTATTGTTGACCTAGAAAAATATGGTCTGGTCTAGTGACCTACTTTAGGTACCTGCACTTGCAAATGGAGGATCTCCTTTGGAAGCCTTCATTTTTAAATGCATGATATCCTTTGGAGACCTTCAGTGGCACCTCTTTCTCACCTTTGATGACATGGGGAGTTAAGACAATATATTTTGAGTATAATTATTTCTTTAGGTGCTATGTCAGCAAGGATAGATTCCACCCTCATGCCCATCTTGCCCATATCTTGAGCATATAAACACTGCTGCTAACTGGTCAGTTACTTGATTTCTACAACTTGAAAGGTTTTTTTGAAGGTTTTGAAAGTACTATGTAATTTTGGTTCTCTGGTTTTTTGTATTGTAGGTTTGTTTTGTTTGTTTTGTTTTTTAAACCTTGCTTATTTAAGCATTTGTTTGTAATAATAATCTAAACTATTTATCTCAGTCATTTCTGAAAAACCAACTATCCTGTATTCCTAATAAAATCTTCATCATAGCTGCCAACTTTTGCACAGCTCCTGGCATGTCTTCTGCAAGTTATTTAACAAACCAGGTTTTGTGCTCCCATCAGGTTTACACATAACTGTAAAGTAAAAGATGTGGATTTTCAATGAAGTGTTTTTAAATGGCCAAATTAATCTAAGTTCTGTATAGAAAACTGTGTTTACTCAGGGGTGAAGTACACATATTTAAAAAGTTTTAGTGGCCATTGCATTACATGCACTGAGTAGGAAACTATATTCTTTGAACCTTGCAGTGCAATACAAAGTTTATAACAACTTACTCTACAATAAATATAAATATATTAGAGAATAGATATTAAGTTATAAAATCAAACCTTTATTTTTACAGGCATGGCTAAATAGTGCAGTTGGTCTCTTTCACAAAACTGTTATTAGAAACTTTTTTTTTTTTCCTGCTATATTGTTAGATTTTGAATTTTTCTTCTAGGTAATTTATTTTAATCATAATTTTATTGAAGTGTTTTTCCTCAGTGACAATATTTCCATAAGTTGATTTGAAAAATTAGTAAATCACTCATCTTGGAGTTGATAGTTGTAACCTGGTATGACAGCACAGATTTGAAATTAGGGTATGATATGTTTTCAAGTTTAAACTCTGCTTGAAAATTTGAGGACCTATGAGAAATTTCTACTCTGGAAAGTAAATCAATAGTAAACTAATTTAATTAAGTAGCAAAGAACAAAAGTTTCAGAAAATCAGTGTCTTCAGATTATAAACAACCTGGTGCATTGGATAGAATTGTGTTTGTGACCAGCACCACAGCAGATGACTTACTGACCTTTCCTTCCAATCACCGAGTTCACAGCTAGTGCTGTTATCTTTAAACTCAACAAAGCTCCAAATGCCTTTCTATTACTGGGCAATATTTCATTTCTTCATGATAAGAAGTTGGAATAAAGCTGAGATCGTGTACTAACAAAACATTTTATCCTGCTGTGTTCGGGAGATGAGACAAAGACAAAATTACCAGGGAAGCCTTACAAAGTACCACCTTATATTTGGCAGTGAACTCTGAGCTTTAAAATCTTCAGAATGATATTTCAGAAGAGTGTTGTGCCCTTTCAAACATGAGAGGAACATTAGATGTCTTTTTGTAATGGAATGTTTAGATATATGAGCTGGAGGAATAAGAGGAGAGCAACAAGAAGCAGGAGCAGCAGATTGTGACAGCAGTGAATTGCAGTGAGGGTGACAGCTGTGACCTGGGGATGCTTTAGCCATGAGGTGGCTTTCATCACCTGCCCATGCTTTCAAAGGCTCAGCTTGTTAGCAGTTTCACTACATCATTTTGGTTTTCACTCAGCAGAAAGATAACATGAAAATATAAAGGACATACCTCCTATTAATAGCAATTTGAAATAATTCCACGTTGTAAAAGTTGGAAGAAAGCAGCATGCCAGATTCAAAAATTACATTTTACCCACACAAAGTTACTAATACACAAAGAATTAAGAATAGAATAGAAGAAATTAGTGCTTCTAGCTGCAGAAGTAACTAGTGGCACAGCAGTTTTCCCCTGCATATTAAATACATGCACCTACATTCTGATAATTCTCTAAATACATCACAGAACCAATTGTGTTATACTTGTTTATAACTTAGTTATCTCTCTGTTATATGTCTATATCTGTATCTATCTTCCTGTTATCAAATGGCAGAAAATTTATGTTCAATTTCTACTGAAAAGGGAATATGACACTGTCATACAGAAGCAGTGGCATGGAGTATATTTAATTGTAATTAGAGTGTATATTTAATTGTAATCAGACTGGTGCTGAGCAAGTTCAGAGGCTGGACCAGAAAGGAAGCAAACTAAGAGGAAAATGAGCAGGTTCCCTTTTTGGAGAGAGTGGGCAGCAAAAGGATTGTAGAAGCTTCAACATTATATTCTACACTGTAAAATATATATTTTTTTTCTTTTTGTTTATGCTACTATAAATATGTGCATGAAGATTTCTGTTTTTTCCTTTAGCATGAGAAAATCTTGGGTCAAATTGTAGTGAACTCTTTTATTCTGGCTTAATCATCTTTATATTGCACGACACTGTGTGCCACCTCATTAATTAGCTCTATCTATATGATTAAAATTATTTATTTTAACTTTTAATACAGTTTACTTATAATGAGCTTAGGGAATGGTAACTGTGCATCTGTAGGTTGTAACTTGGAATAATGTTGGGGTTTTTTTTATAATATGAGATTCTATTGTTTGTTTATACATTCTGGTTTCTGAGCTGCAGTTTGAAGCTAATAGCAGTCATACACTCACAAATTAATTTGTGTCATGTAAAATAGGTGACTACAGATAACACGTGACACTGGAAAGTAGTACATTTCTTTTCTTTTTGACAATTTTCATATTTACTTGTGTACCAGGGAGCTATATAAGTGGTGTAAGATTAATTTGAAGCAAAATGGCCACAAGGCCAGGTATAAGGGATGGGATTCATTTGCCATCTTCTAGGGCATAATTCATTGGATCTATTTTAGATAGCTGCTTCAGAGTGAGGTGAGTTGTACCTTTAAAGATTAAATTTATGGGTAAAAGATGAGCCTAGGGTGATGAGCTCCAATGCAGATATTTGTACATAGACAACAACATTTAGGCAGATGGATTCTTGATGTTTGCCTGGATGTGCAGGTTGAATTGACTTGATTGGATGAATTCCTAGTGGTGGTTCTTAAACAGGAATATACTGTATTCTGCACTTCAGTGAGTTAAAGCACAAAATACATAAAGGATTTTTTTTAGACATATCAAGACATTTCTTTTTTACTTGGAGACAGTGTTGTATTTTGGATGACATGCAGTATTGTGGAGTGTTTTCTAATTCTAGAGACAACTTCAATTACATAAATTATAATCTCTGTCACCCATTATTTGCAAGATTTAAAAAGAAGCTCAATATTTCATATTTCAATATGAAAATATTTTTATCAATATTTTGATATTTCATAAATATTATTTATGAAATGGACTTGATGTTGAAGGTGTAACAGTTGTAATGTCCATGGGGTAAGAGTATGAGTAAGCTCATTGCAGCTCCCTAAAGTGATATATGTAAAATGACAGAAAGTTTAATACATGATATCAGAGTTTTTGGAGGACTTGGATGTCAGATTCTTCAATGCTTAGGATTTGTGATCAGTAGACAAGTTTTAGGAAAAATACTGGACAATGGACAGTATCCTAGGTGATTTCTGTTGCCAGGATTATAAGACAGCGAATTCATCTTTGATGTGTCATATATACTTATATAAAAGTGGCATTTTGCAAGTTACAAAATAGCTCTGATCATCTGAGTTATTTACTGAAAACATTTTTGCACATTTCCTTTTTTGTAAAATTTGAACGTGAAGTCTAAATATAAAGTTGATGTTTCACCACAGACAAAATCTTTTTTTTTCTACACAAATTCTGTGGTAAGGAAGACAGCTTATATCATTATTCCAGCACCAGTAGTTTATCACTCTGACTTTTTAGAGGTACAGAGTATTTCAATTTCTTATTAGTAGCATTTCCATTTATTATTGCAGCTAGTTTTGATAAAGACAAAAAATTGCTATAGACTATATTATTGATTGTGGAATTATGAAGCAAGCATATAAAAAATGAGTTGAGGTATTAAATTAATTTATTTTTCATTTCTGCATAGTTCAATCCCATGTTTTGTTTGAGTTAAAGGGTATTTTACAAATGAATTGATAAAACCAGTGTATACCCTTTTCTCATGGAGTTTGTCTGCTATGTCTCATTATATGTGAATAGAACTCATTATCTGTTTTGTTTGTGCAGTAATTATACTTTGTTGTCCTGTGCATTCTTTTTGCTCTTTCCATCTCATAATACATGCTGTAAAAACACACATAAATAGGATAAACAAATTAAGCTGTTTAAATAAATTAATTTACTCTGCAGCTCTATATTCAAATCTTATGTGCTCACTGGATTTCATTTTAATGAAACTCTTCTGAGAACAATACATTGTATGCCAAACAGTGAAATTATATATTAAATGAATGATTAAATATACCATATTCCAATTTATACCAAATCTGTACTCTGTGCATGCTTAAATCCTCCTAAATCTAAAGAAATAAATCTTCTACATTCTGAAAACATCTGCATGATAATCCTCCTCTTGAATACCCAGTTCATGGACAAATAAACACAATCAAAGTTATAATAAGCCTAGAGCTCTGATGCAGTTGAACTATTGTCATCAATGGTTTTGACTTACAACCCCAAGACTATTAAAGTGGAATCCACTTAAAAGTCTTGAAACATTGCTCTGAAATTTCTTCTCTCACAACATCAGTAGGTCCATTCAATGCTTGTGCCATCAGAATCTCAAATTTAGCTGCTATTTGTTATGAACTTACCTGGAACAAATCTACTGATGTAGATGGTTGTGTTGCTAAGTTTAATAGCAATGCATTCAGAGAAATAAATATTCATCTAGCTCGTGTGCATGAAAAAGAATAACTGCTGGAAAAGCAATTTACTGTCTGAGGAACATGATGCTCTTTCAGGAAAACTTCTAGGCATTTGCAGCATCAAGTTTTATGTATTATTACGCACATATTAATTGTGTTATTTCATTACCAAAAGCTTTTAGAGAGTTGCATGTATAGGGTTGCTTGCTTGTTTATTGGTTTTGGGTTGGGTTGGTTGTTTCCTTCAGTAGTCAGGATTTCAATTACTGAAAGCCAAAATAACCAGCAACCAGAGAAACATCAATTTAGCATTTCCAGTCCCTCCAACAGATTTCTCTCATAGGAACTGTCTATATTTGACCAATCCAACTGAACTCAACATATATTTAACAACGAGACAGAGTCTCAGGAGCTCTTAGCAATGAAAAGGAAAATGCAGGGAAACTTCCTAACTCCTCCTGGATAGGAAAACATGAATGATCTTTTTCCCCCATTTTGGAGTATATATGGCAAATGATACGGCCATAGTCTTCCAAAAAGTGAAGTTCACTCCAGATTTGTGCTCCTTGGTATAAAGAGACATTTGGATTTTTATCAGGAATGTTACTGATACAGGTTCTGTGGGAAGATTATAAATGATTTTAAATGATCCATATGATCTCATTGCCCAATTTGGAGTAAAATTCGGCATAAGCTAAAACAACAGTGTTTTGTCTGTATTTATTTGCAAAAGTACATTGTTGTTCATCCCATAAAACTAAAGATTCCAAGGCAATATAAATATGTTCAATGGAACAGCGTGCTGATAGAAGTGAGGGGGGAAAAAACAACCCAAAAGCAAACTGGACTAGCAGTCCAGAAGGCAATTTAAAAGCCTGAGAGGATGAGCAGTGCTCACAGTGTATAATAAAGCATAGTGACCTGAAATTGCCATGTTTCTTTTGAGAATACTCTGCACATCCTGGACACCTCAATGGAGAAAAGAACAGGTTGGCATTTAGGCAGGCTCTACGCTTTAGCAAAGTGATGTTTAGACAGAGAGTTTTAGTTTAACATTACCTTGTTTTGCAATTATTCTTTTTTTTTTTCTTTCTTTTTTTTTTTTTGTGGGGTGTAGGAACGTGTTCCAGACAGCCCTTCTCCTGCTCCTTCTCTGGAAGAGGGCCGAAGACCTGGCAGCCACCCATCCTCCCATCGAAGCAGCAGCGTGTCCAGCTCCCCTGCGCGCACCGAGAGCTCCTCAGACAGAATCCGTAGGTCACATTCTTCTCCTTCTCACCACTTTCCATTTGAGGAGGTGCAGCTGCTTTTTTTTGTTGTTTTCCTAATGAAAATGCCCTCGTCTTAAATAGATCACGTATCACGTGCAGAAGTTCAACTGCAGTAACTATCTCCCAACATGATGTTCCCCAGTTTACAGCACCATAATATCTGATGCTACATTAACGGGTGCTGATCAGACTGCCATCATGTCATATTAAACAGCAAGCTCTGAGCTATGAAATACAGCACTGCAGCTGGGAAGCAATTTGCTAGATTAGTTTTAGAGCTGAACGTACAGTGTAAACATTTTTAAAAAGGAATTGGGGTTTATTTAATCTGGTTACTCTGGTTTGATTTCTAAATTGAACCTGACTTCATAAGCAACACTTCACATGCTAGAATTGCTTTGCAAAGAGAAGAATTAGGTTGGATCAATTAAAAATGTGCATACTTTAGAATTTTTTTAAATACGAAAATTTGTAATGGTGAGGAATATGATGCAGAGAGAAACATCACCTCGCAGCTCACACGGGACAGGGTGAAATTAAACTGTAGTGTCTCAGAGAGGGATACTGTTTTTATCAAGGCTTCATGTGCAGGATGTAAGTCACGTGGCAAAGACACTGAATTCCATGATATTCCAGTGCAACAGGCTGGAAACTAAGGGTTTAAAGACATACAATCTCATGGATATTTAATTAAATTCATATTACACTTGTATTCCTTTATTGTTGTTCCATTGCAGGTTTTTGTGGTTTTAAGACATCTTTATTCCTGATATTCCTGGAATTTATCAGTAGTATTTTTTTTATTAATAAAAAAAATAAAATAATTGAGATATATCAATTTGTTTTGCTAAGGAGTGACACTTCTTTTTTTTTTTTGAAGCTACTATTTAGTTTTCTGTGCTTATTTGCCAGCAGAGAGGGGTGGGAGCTTTCCACTTTGTTTCTTTCTGTGTGAACATAGCAAACTTTCCTAAATACTGGATCACTTCAGTAATTTATTTATAAAATAACTCTTTTCTCTCCTGTCTGTTTTGTCAGCAACACACCTGATTCTTAAGTACATCTGCTTCTGTGGTGCAAGAAGGAGTAAGATGTGACTTCCATATGTAACCCAGAAATCTGGGTTACTTATGAAAAAATACTTTACTGAAAATATCATTTATTCCAGATAAATTTGTAGGGTTATAAACTACTTCATACGGGTTTCTGAGGTGTGTTTCAGACTTGGGAAGTTCTGTTTGAGAACTGTTGAGAAGAGCTTTCCAAGCTCTCTAATGAGCAAATAAGCAATTCTACTCTTGCAAATTATATTTTTATAAAACTGTTTATCAACGTGGAAGGCCAAAATGCCAAGTTTAAGGAAGTTAAACACTGCATATTTGGAATGCTAATATGTAAGAGTTTATACAACCAACTAAAAACCAGTACCACTAAATATCTTGTGTAGAACCTTCTGTGCCTTTCTGTTTTGCTCTATTTTGCATTTCAGTTGTTATTAATAAAAAGGAAAATATTCACCTTTCTCCAAAGATACTGAAGTGATTTTAAAATGAGTAATTTTATTTTTACACCAGAACTAACAAGAAGAAACTGTCCTGCTGCATGGATACTGATAACACTAATTAAGCAATTTAGTGATTGTTGTAATTCTTGTATAATTAAGAGTATATAAAATGAGTACAAATGTGTATTGTTAATATGATGGCTGATTTTCTTTTTTTCTGCCTGTGCTTGTGTCTAGCAGCTGTCCATCAGAACGGGCTATCTATGAACCAAATGCTGATGGGATTGTCACCCAATGTCCTGCCTGGGCCTAAGGAGGGTGATCTGGCTGGGCATGATGTGGGACACGAGACAAAAAGAATACACATTGAGAAAGGTAACACGAATATTTTATTCTACTGTCTCAGGGTAAAACAAGTATTGGTTTTCTCAGCAGCTGAATATGAGAATAACTGGGGGTTTTGGTCATGTTTCTTTTTTAATTGGGACTTTCTGTGTTGCCATTTCACAAATTAAATTATAATAGGATGGTACTTTCTTGAATCTTCTGCTGTGTGGTCCTTGAGATTAATGGGAAATATTTATACGAGGGATGAATTTCATAATGTTGCAAAGAAGGATGAGTAAAAAGCAGTTTTACATTACTATTGTGTCTACTCTTCTACAACACTGTTTGGGTATTAAGTTTCTGTCTCCATCCAGTTGACTTTAATGACCTATTTCCCAAAGGGACTGAGCACCGTGAAAATTAGTCCATGTGTGCAAAAAGGGAAAAAAAAAAAGCTAATACCAAGCCATTAAATTAGGGAATTGCATAAAATGAGGCTGGTACACATTATATAATGGGATTTAAATTTAATTGAGTATATGGCCAAAGTGTTTGATCTAGGTGAATAGTCCACATGCACTTATGATGATTATGACACCATTTCATCTCTGTTGGTATTCAAAGTTAAGTTGCTGTTCAGGGTTTTACAGGGGATTTTGGATGGGTGGTATTGGAATTTTAAAAGGGGCATTTCATGTTATATTTACTTAATACCTGTGAATTTTAAGTATTATAGATTAAAAACTTTGCCATTAAAGAGAGGTTAGAAGTAGAACATATCCTTTTAAAAAAATATTCTTTGGGTTTATCAGAAGAATCAGTTCTTTGAGCACAATAAGAGAAAAAGTCAAAGGTATAATAACCAGAAACTGAAATGGAGCCAGAGAAATGGCTGCAGTAATGAGGATTTGGGAATAAAACATTTTGTGCTGTAATTTAATAGCTATAAGATGCTACATTCTCTGTGTTGTGTTTGAACACTGAGATATGAAAAAGAATTAAAATCTGGACAATTATATTCAGGACAGGTGGCATTTTTAATAGGATTACCAGAAAAATTAATGGAAACAACATTTCTTTTTTCTAAACCATTTATTTTGGTTCACTGCACGCACAACCTGTTTTAGCTTCTCCTGTGCCCTCACTCAGACCCTGCAAATTGTACCCCTGCTGGGAAGTATGATGTGAGCAAATAAGTTTGTTTTGAATTTCCATAAATTATTTTATTTCATCCTTTGAAGTTACTCATTTCAATGTAATCAGCCTGGTAATCCTGCAAAGAGAAGTATAAGAAATAAAGAAGAGTAAGAAATAAAGAAGTATAAGAAAATAAAGTATAAGAAAATAAGAAATAAGTAAAAGAAAATAAGAAATAAAGAAGTATAAGAAATGCTATTTTTGCATGTCATTTAGCTTTTTTAAGGCTTTGTTTATAATGGTAGCCCAAATGTATTTTCCAATCTGTTGACAGCTCACATTTTTGCAAGGTCTGTTCTCAGTAAAACTGCTGAGAATTCTCTTTCTTCCTCAGTCCTTGTTTAGGTCAAACCTTCTAATTTTTGTTCTTTTTCAACCCCTCTGATCCAGACTACTGAATTAATAGTAAATATTCATGGGCTATCTAGATTGATAGGGTATACTAAATTAAAAATTGTTTTCTGTCATGACTACATTTATCATGTCTCTCATAGCAATCTTGTAACTTTAATACTAATCTAATCTGTGTTAAAACAAGTGATTTACCTTGTAGATGTTTGTGGAGATAGTAATTGTCTTCTTCTGTTGCTGTGAACTTGCAATCAGATTTCCAAACTGCTGCTTACCACTGCAAATCAGGCACAATGCAACTATATTTAAAAATGCAAGAAAACATGTAGGTGGTGGTACTCTTATTGTTGAAACCCCATAACCTTCATCATTTCACTCAAAAGAAAAAGAAAAAGGAAAAGCAAAGTTCTGAAAAAGTTTCAAACATTATTGTGTTTCCTTCTAAGCCACTTTTGTTGGCAGAAAATGGTCAATTGCAGCTTAAAAAAAATGGCTTTTAATTCAACATGGGATAACCTGGGAAATCCTCCTTGGAAAAAGAGGTCTTGGTTTTAATTGTGTCTTCTTCCATTAATGACCAAAAATCTCTGAAGTGATCTGAGATCAGGGAAAATTTATTTAGAGTTAAAACAGAATTTAAAGGAGAAACAAAGATATAACAGAAGAAACTGATCAACAGATAAAATTTTGAAGACAGGCTATTTTAGAGGGGAGAGTCATTGGTTGGACCTTATCTATGAGTTGGATACAGGAGAGAAAATAACATTTTTCTGCTATAAACATAAAATTCAGGATCTAATTTTCCCCTTCCCATGCAACACAGTGTTGTATATTTAGAAACTGTTTATTGACAAACTGAGTAAGTTTGAGGGTATTCAGTCTTTTGAAGATCATATACATACCTATTCAAAATTCAGTCAGAATTATTATTACTAGCAAAAAGAGTTTATTTTATTGAAATAGTTTAAGCTACCAATTAGTATCTGGGTCTGAAGAGACAAAAAAAACCATGAAGTTCCATTCCTGGGTTCCACAAGAGGAAAATTGAGATTTTCCAAGGTTTATGTTGTGGTCCAGCCATGGTCCTTGTCTGGACTAGAGAAGACTGTGGAGCATTTCTGCCCCACAGTTCATACATAACTCAAGATACCATTCTGTGTGTGACTGGAGAAGGCAACTACCCTAGATCTCCAGGATTTCTTCTTTATTAATGGCTAGGAGATTTTCCAAATTTACTGAAAGTGGGATGTAGAACTGTAAATGATCCTGGGAAGAATGAGGTAAGTTCAAGTACATATTGGTCAAGCACTTTATCATCAAAACCAAGTATCTAATTTTGTGATTTGCAATGATGGACTCTTTGATGATGTACATTTGGTTTTATTAGGTCAGATTTCACAAGAAGGACTTACATGAAGTCTAGGAGTCAGAAAATATTAATTCAGTTTTTAATGTTAAAATTAAGGCTCCGAGTCTTTCCAGGTAAAGTTTCTATGACTCAAAGAGTTTGCTTTAGACAGCAAATAGTTTTGGTGAGGTACATTTTATCACTTATTGTGCTCAGCTGTTATTTGAGGTCCTGCAGATCTCCCATTCTGAAGTTGCAAGAAGTGTATTTTTGATTTTTTTTTTCACCATCAGCCCTTTGCTTTTATGATGCAGAGTCAGATCATACAGGGTCTGCAAGATGGAATTTATAGCTCAGTCCTGTTGACAGAGTTTCTCTATTTACCAACTCTTGAGAGCTCCACATGGCTTTCTGAAGACCCAGCTCACCTCAGCCCAAGATTCCTTTCTGGGGGATAAACACCTAAAAGTTAGTTTCCTTAACACCAAATTTAGATGCTTAAGTCTTTTATTGGATCTAGCCCTAGGGCATCATATTACAATTTTCTGTCTGCATCAATTTATATTTTTTTAGATTGACACCAACAGCAAATGAAGCCTGAATGTCATGCTTACATTTTAAATTGAATATGTTATTTGAGGTGTTATCAGAAGGACACTCTCTTGTTGGAAATATGCATGCTGTTTTCTATAACAAAATATAAAATATTCACCATGTTCACACAAGAAGCTAAACTATTTCAGCAAAGCTTTTAAGCTCTGATATTAATGGAATTTTTTAAAGTAATTTTCAGATAATCAACAATAACTGCTTCTTGACTGCTATGATAGCAGAAATTAAAGTATAACTTTATCAAATCCGCATATTAAAAAGTCCCAGTCTTTCTCTCTGTTTTTATTTTATATCCTCTTATAGAGACGTGAGCAGTCTTAGACCTCTGGCTAATATATTATGAACTAAAATATTAAAATTCAAAAATATCCTTTGTGCAAAGGAAAAAAAAATCAAATATCCCAAAGTTAAAATTAGAATTGTATATTCCTGTTAGCAGACAGGCATAAAAAAGGGAATTAATGATAATTAATACATGATTAATGTATCATCCCATATAGTTACACATTCAGTAAATTCTTTTATGATATATATAATGTAAATATATAGCAAGCATGCTCATTCACCTCATTATCTATAGAAACACATGTCAGTATGTTTTTATAAATATGAAAGGCTCAAAGGTTGTTTTACCATTTGGGTTTTTTGTTTCATCTTTCTTTTCAATAATCCTGAAGTATCCTTCACATCATGGACCTTAGAATGGTCTTTATAGGCTGTGATGGTCTTTATTGCATATAGAGGGAAGAGGAGGTAAAAATACCCTTTGAAGTAGTAGAAATAATTCATTTTTTTAATGGATTGTTAAACAGAAGATGTAATGGTAGTTGATAAGATGTTAGAATGAACTTTTTTTATCATGCTACCACATA
This sequence comes from Ceyx melanurus, assembly GCA_024611195.1. Classification (NCBI taxonomy): domain Eukaryota; kingdom Metazoa; phylum Chordata; class Aves; order Coraciiformes; family Alcedinidae; genus Ceyx; species Ceyx melanurus. Next base: position 2,377 of record JANHGL010011535.1, on the reverse strand, counting down.
GCTGTTTAAAATCATTAGTTCCCTTTGTGTTTGCTTCTAGGAAAGATATTTATAGAGAATGAAGTTAGGACTATTCCCACTAAGAGAGGATATATCCCATAGCACCATGAGGATGACCATATAAATACTCTTCTCTTTCTCTAGTTATTTGCAGTTTTCCATTTTGCAAGTTAAAAAAAAAAAAGATTTGCAGGAGAAAAAGAAAAACAAAAGCACCATGATTTATTCAGCTCTCTAGAATCTGAATTCTGAAACATTAAAAAATAACACAATTGTTTTGTGAACTTAGAGAATAGAGTAATATATATTCTTCCCGAAAATACACAAAAGTGGATGTCCTGGCTTTAAAAATAAGAAACATTTATCTCCTGGACTTTATTTGTGCCGCTTTATGGTGATTGTTCCAAAAAGACAGCTTACAGTAAAACGTTAAGAATGTCCAACTTGAGACTACTTAATGGAACTATTCAGAAGGGATAATAACCTGATATGCAATTAGTTTTTAGTTGTTCAAGTGCAAAAGACCAAAACAAAAACCAGTTTTGAAAAGCATTAACTGTCATAGCTCAACCAGAAGCAATTTTGTTTTGCTTCTGCTGATCAACTTTATTTTGTTGAAAAAGCTTCTCCATTTAGACAATGCATCAAAACTCTGTACTAATTGAATCTTTTTTTTTTTTTTTTATATGATATTTAGGATTTGAAAAAGTTGGTTAGGATCCTGATGGGCTGAATCAGGACAAAGTTAACCTTTTTGTCTGCTTCTTCTTCACCTAGTTGTGGTATAAACATCTGCTAGGACAATGGTTGGACTTGATGACCCTGGAGGTCCTTTCCAACCATAATATTCTGTGATTCTGTCTTTAATTTTGATTTAGAGATCAGTCACATCTCTAATTTTTGTTGTAAGCTAATGGTATACATTAGACTCACTCACACTGGTTCTTTAGAATTTTGGAGGAGTGCATTCTTGTCCACAGAACTCCCAAGTAGACTGGGTGTGATTAAAAGGTGAACTTGAGCTTCTTCAATCTGTATTTTTCAGAAATGTTTTAAAAGAGGTAAACAGTCCAGCCAGCATAATTAATATACAGCTAAAGGCAACACCATAATGGAGAAGAGGATGTCTTGGGTTAAAGCTGATTGGTGCAGAGAGAGAGAAAACTAAGTCTAGCTGAGAGGCCTTAAAACTTCCCAATTAATCACTAATAGGCAGCTGAGCTTTCATTTTGCAATCAAAGTCCTGCAGTCTCAAGTTATTACCTACTGCAGGGTCATAAAATATTTTTCATCTTTCCCCATGTCTTGCATTTAGTAATGATGATGACATAAGAACACCAAATATGAATATTTAATATAATTATTAAATGTTAGCACTTTGAGTATTTGCTGATCTTTAAGCTTTAATGCACAAAGCACACAGCACAAGAAAAAAAATCATGCATAGCTGCATACATGTGAATTTTGGTATTCACTTCATCCAGAGGAAGCAGCACAATTTGCAGCAAGGAATCAGTAACTAGAAATGTGGTTTGATGTCTAAACTCACCATCCCCATCTACCTTCCTGCTTCAGCCTCTGCTGAAATACTCATTCAAACTCTGAAGAAATCAGAGTGCTTTATTTGACTTGTTAGATTCTTTCACTGCCTCAGGTTGAATTGCAACTGGATCACGATTGTCTTTGCTTAAAAGAGTAAAAAGAATGAAAACGTTAATAGCTGTGAGGTGGAAGCAGATCCTGATGTTTCTTTACACAAAATCACATTTAAGCAGCTAAACCCACTGCCCTGCCTTCCGTGAGGACCTTTTGTGTGTTGAGAGGACACAGGGCTGCAGACACCCTCCTGCTCAGCTCTCCTCTGCTCCTCTCTGGACGTGCTCACCAACCACCCTCCTCGTGGTGAAATGATGCGGGGATCTCATTCTGAAGGGGATGTTCTGGGTTAAGGAGCACAGTAATAGCTCCCCTGTCTCCCGTGCTTCGAGCACTTGGAATTCTTCCATCAGCTTGATGGGATGATTTACAGCAGGATTGCCTTCCTTAACTCCAACTGAGGGAACTTAGGCACAAGGAAGTGGCACAGCTTTTGGGAAATCTCTTCGAGGAGCTCTGTTCTATCACAGAACAGAGATAGGAATTGTTTAAACATTAGATGTTGATATTTCCCAACTTCTGTATTAATAGAAAACTTTATTCTTTTTGATTTTTTTTAATCTGAAAAATCTGATTTTTTTATTTCATCTGAAAATCGTTTCTTGTATATACTTTATATATACTTGTATATACTTTATATATATCCTTTAGTACTGTATATTTATATGGTGCATATATAATAATAGGTATGGATATATATAATATATATAATAATAGGTAT
>JANHGL010011534.1:0-17012 GCA_024611195.1 Ceyx melanurus | reverse complement strand
CAGGTTCCGGCCAGGTTTGGAATCTCTCCAGAAAAAAGAGGAAATATATAATAAATATAACATTGGAAGCTGAGGCATAGGAAGTTTCATGTAAACATGAGGAGAAATTTTTTCACTGTGAGGGTGACGGAACACTGGAACAGGCTGTCCAGGGGGGTTGTGGAGTCTCCCTCTCTGTAGACATTCTAAACCCTCCTGGATGTATTCCTGTGTGATCTGGTCTAGGTCATCCTGCTCTGTCAGGGGGTTGGACTAGATGATCTTTTGCGGTTCTTTCCAGCCCCTGACAGTCTATGTTTCTGAGAATTAAAATACTGCATACAAAAAATGTCTTTCTGTTTGGGAAGTTTGCACATGTACTGAGAGCAATTAAAAGCAAAGTATTTATAACACATTTTTCCTAAGATTGAAGGTAACATAATGACATTGACATCATAGTTTAATCTACAGTTAAAAGCTGCAGATCTGAATGAAAGAAATGCTGTATTTTTTTTAAAAAAAAGCTTTACAAGTAACTCAGTTCTTCTGGAGCTTTGTAAAACTCTGCAACTGGTGGCTCATTGAACAGCCTGTAAGCTTTACTGGGAAAAATGTGTTTATGGGACTATTCTCACCTGTTTAAAATAATATATTAAGTAATAATCAAAAGGGTGTACATACCAAAACTAGGCTGGTGCACACGAAGACTCAACATGGAACAAATTCTGTAGATACTTCATTATTGATTTCTGGACACCTGCCTTTTGTAGGACCAACTTACAGTCTTGTGCTTGTACCTGTTTTCTCTCTCGGTTGCCCTGCGCTACAATCACAGTTATATTATATGAGTTGGTAGACTCACAGAATCATAGAATGGTTAGGGCTGGAAGGGACCTCCAAAGGTCATCTAGTCCAGCCAAACTACAGTAAGCAGGGACACCCTTAACAAGACCAGGCTGCTCAGAGACTTGTCCAACCTCACCTTGAATATCTCCAGAGATGGGGCTTCAACCACATCCCTGGGAAGCCTATTCCACTGCTCCACCACCCTCAAGGTAAAGTACTTCTTCCTGATATCCAGTCTCAATCTACTCTTGTCTAATTTAAACCCATTACCCCTTGTCCTTTCACTACAGGCCCTTGTAAACAGCCCCTCTCCAGCCTTTCTGTAGGCCCCCTTCAGGTATTAGAAGGTGGATATAAGATCTCCCCGAAACCTTTTCTTCTCCAGGCTAAACAACCCCAGCTCCTTCAGTCTGTCCTCATAAGAGAGGTGTTTCAGTCCTCTGATCATCTTTGTTGCCCTCCTCTGGACCCTCTCCATCAGGTCTTTCCATGTCTTTCCTATGTTGAGGGCTCCAGAACTGGATGCAATGCTCCAGGTGAGGTCTCACTAGAGCAGAGGGCCAGAATCACTTCTCTTGATCTGCTGGCCACATTTCTCTTGATGCAGCCGAGGATGCAATTGGCCTTCTTGGCTGCAATTGCACACTGCTGGTTCATGTCCAGCTTCTCATTCACCTAAACACCCAAGTCCTTTTCTGCAGAGCTGCAGAAAAAAAGGTAGATTAATTATTAACTTTTGCTTTAGAAGCAAGTGGAGGAAAGATTTAAGCTTATCATATGTCAAGAAATGAAGTCTTCTGTTTTCTTCCAATAAATTGTACCGAAGCAATTCTACCATAATTATCAGAGAAATCAGAAAATAAAATTCCTGCAAGTAACTCATTTTAAAGAAGATATTACTACTTTCACTCTTTGCTGCTGCTCTGGTCCTTTTAAAGGTCTACTTCTTCCATGATGCAGTCATTTATCCAAGTAACTAATGAGACCTTTTTGATTGTCATCCACCTACAGAATTTTGTACCAACAGATAAGAGGTCCCAAACAAATCTGTTAGCTCTGATATAAGCTGTGTCCATCACATGGACTCTTATTTCTGGTTAAAAATACAAGACAAATGATAGTAAGTTTCTGCTCACTGTACAGTGTGAACTTCCAATGCTTTTTGAAAATAGCTCCCAATGACTTACACATCTGACAGTGACACATAGAGGTACCTCACAAAGCCTGCCTCCACCCCAAAGATCTCATGACTAAAAGACACTATTACTTATTTTGATTATACTCTAGAAGTCTGCAGCTGTGTCAACAAATGGAGATCAAACTGAGCTCACTAGCTGGTATTAACTGTTTCTTTACCAACCTAGTGGAGACATAGTATGTTTCTGTTTCCCGTCTTCTGTTTCAGAGGCAACTGTTGCTCCATAGTGTTCATCTGTTACTATTTTTAGTGTAATAGATTAAGCTATTTTGAGGACACAGGCAAGATTTTGCCTTGGACATCAACCAGTTTAGCCTGTGGCTTTGAGAACAGTTGCTTAAATCACTTCAGAAAATCAATAGACAGAGAGGACTTACACTCAAAAAATATTGTTCCTCTGGTGTTTTTTTTTTTATGTTTATGACACACTGTCATCTCCAGAATATCAGTACTTTGATATACTCAGAGGTGTTATTACACATATCTCGATTTTACAAGAAGTCCTGCACCTATTCAAATTGTGGTTGCCTGTCTAGACAACAGATATGTTCCATGCAATCCACACCTAACACAGAAACATCTAATATGTATTGAAACAATACTTCTACTGCTTGTTAGAGATGACATCTCTACTCAATTAAAATGGAACTAAAATGGAAAACATGTGTCAAGGATTAGGGCTGGGCTGGCTACAAGGCTAATGACAGATGCTCTCTGCTAACATGTCTCCCTTCCCCAAGAGGAAGGAGAAGAGAAATAAGGGAGAGACTTGTAGCCAAGTATTACTATGTAAAACTGCTTACTAATAATGACTGTGTTTAAGAGTAACTACTAGAGCTTATGTAAAATGTGACTTGAATGAGGCAAGTCTGATGTGTTTATATTCCAATTCACATTTTTCAGTCCTGGGATTTTCTGGAAGGCTAATAATTTGGTTCTGATGTGTGTTCTTGTTTCTTTGCTGTTTTTATCACCTTCTTAGAAACATCCCTTTCTTTTTCCAGATTGGTTATTTCTATTCAGATAAACATTGGTTTTTTCCCTGTTTCTTCCCAGTTCTCAGCCAAAGAAACTTATTTGTTTATGACTGTAATTTTATTTCTCAAAATAATCTGTGATTACATCATCAGTGATGTCCATACAGTTCTGGGAATAGACTTTCTGAGTTAACAGTTTTGGCTGGAAGACTACATCTCCATACATAAATTAAAAGTGCTAGAGAAGCATGGTATTTTTAAAAAGTTGTGTTTTGTTTTGTTTTGTTTAGTTTTGCTTAGTTTTGTTTTGTTTTGTCAGAGAGTAATGGAAAACTGTAAGTTCATTGAAAAAACTGGAAGATATTTTCTCCCTAGTTTCACTTATGTCAAAACTGGGAGTTTTTAAACTACATACCATCTAACTAAACAAACAAACACAACCCCTAAAAAACCTTCCCAAGTAGAAATGTGTTTTGTTTCACTTTAGAAATTTTGACAAAACTTTATATTCTATTTCATGGTTTTCTTGAATCAAAGCTTCATGAAGGTAAGAGCCATATTTGTTAATTTTCTAAGCAGCAGCTGCACAGTGAGACTAAAGTACTGCTTGTAAGAGGAGGGATGCGAAAGAAAGCAATAGCATTTATTTCCCTTAGGAAACATTTAAAAAATATAATTGTTTTGGTGGATCTCTTGCACTTCATTAAATTTAAATTAGGGGGAAAAAAAGTTTCAACAACTGCAGTAACTGACCATCTGTCCAAATAGCAGCTAAGAATAAAAATGCACTGACCCTTTCCCATCTGTATTTGCCAATGGTTTGGAAGAAGTACATAATGCTGTCTCTCTGATCAACACTGAATGTTTCATCCACTTTCATTTACACAAGATTTGGGGGCAAAATCATCCTGGGAAATAATTATGTGTCGATGGAGTCTAGTATTTACTTATTTCTTTTAAATGACTGTTTTTTTCTTTAATATTTAGTTTAATAATTTGACTAAAAATAGCAAACAAAACAGTGTAAATGAATGTATATATTGCTCTGTGAAATGTCTTACCAAAGAGTAAGATAGGCAAAACAGTCATCTGTTCTTCATACTCCACACCCTCAATAAAACTTCCTTATTTAACCATAACACAGACTATAAGTGTAGGGAGTGATACAAACTATCCCTTCTTCAGAAATTGGCAATACATTTCTGTGTCCATGACACAGAATAGCTAGGACATAACTAGTGTTAAATATGCTGTAAACAAAACATGTGAGTGCTGGGTTTCCTAAAGATCCAAAAAAGTCTTTTACAGTCATTATGTGAAAAAGAGAGCTGTGGTAATCATGGTATTAGTTCCATCACAGCTCAAACCATGTTGCCATGTAGTTCAAAGTGGAAAACACAGACTGGATGCTAGTTCATTGCCTGGGAGAACTTCTATAGACAGTTAGCATATTAGGGCATTATGGCCTGCATATACTTATGTATATATTCAAAGAACACTACTTCATAGTTGCTTAAAGCAATCAAAATTAATTTGCCAGTGTTGGAACTAAACTAGAATGTTGGTAAAAACTAATAAGCGCACTTGTAAGAAGAAATAAGAAAAGGATTTTTTTTTTCTTAGTGGAAGAATTTATTGTGGAAAAGTAATCTTGTGAAAGCACAACATTTCTGGGAAAAAAACAAAAATCCATCAGCTATTCAGGAGCTTTAATAGCTAAACAATAAATTACTTTCCACCTAAAGAGAAAAAATAAAAAAGGACCTTCTTAAGAAAAATCAAAATACTTGTGAAAATATGTATGATTGTAAAACTTGAGTTATCCAAAAGATGTTTCATATTATGAGCTCACCTGATATTATGTTTATCTGGCTAAAATTACCATGACAAAAATAATCCATCCATCAGAAGCTTATGGTACCAGCAGATAATTTGCAGGGAAGCCTCTTCCCACACATCATCATCCTTTGATTTATTCAACACTTGCAGAGTCAGAGGTGAGCCATGAGTGTTTTGTGTCTAAATATTTCGTCTAAATATTTTTAAACTTTAAAACTTTAAACATTTATTACGTCTTTTAAAAATATATTCATGCCTTTAGGAAAATAATTACCTTTTTCACTAAATCTGACACAATCGAATGGAACATACAGCAGCACAGAAAGCCCTTGAGGTACACAAACTATAAACATTGCTCTATGTGCAACTAGGAAACAATTTTTTCAGTGGGTATCAAAGTTACTTAAAAGGACCTAGCTCATCAGATTTATGTTGATCTTAACTTTGCTATACTGGAATTAGAATATAAATTGCAGAAATGAGAGACAAAAAATGTTTAGATGAGTAAATAGATATTGGGACAGAAAAAAATATATTGGGAGTACATTTCTATGATGCCATATTATCACTTTTACAAAGCACTTCTGCTGGAAGGGCATATAAATTAGGATGCCCACAGGGCATAGTTTTTCATTCTGTGTGAAACCAAGAAAGCATTATATGTCTAAAAGGAGTCTGTAGGGACTCATGCTTAGTTAAGGGGAAAACTGCCACGGGGAGAGAAGTTAGACACATGATCTTGATATTCAGCAGGGAAGCTGGGCTGATATCACTAGTAATAAAAACCCCATCAAACTCAGCATGTAGTTCAGCCTTTGGTTGGAAATGCTAAGTGACAGTGACAAAAAGTGTACCAAGGGTCATGTGCAGAATTGTTCAAATGCAGCTGTGACCCTTTTTAAATTAATATGTTAAAGTAAAAAAACAAAACAAAACAAAACAAAAACAAGAAAGAAAAAAAAAAGAATTTAAGAAGACAATGTAATGGAAATCTACCTATATATGAAAAGATTACTGTGTTCTTAGCTAAAGTTGACTGAGTAAAGGTAACCTAGCCAAAAAGCACACTCTGACCTCTGCACCCAAACTTCACAAAGAAATCTCCTGAAAAGTACAGGATTTAGAATTTTTTAAAAAATAAATAAATAAAGGTCATCCTCCTGATAAGAATAATAATAACAACTCTGAATTTAAATGTTAGCTGCTACTTCTCAAATCCTGCTCCCATAGTTGTCCAAAGTGGTGGCTTTAAGACTGGGTAAAAAAAGAGCAACAAAGTAAATAAACAATGGAAAATCTGAGAAATAATCCCATTTCAATTAATTGACTACATGATATCTGAAAGAAAATCCAGTGGGGTTATTGTAACTACTCCTGAAGAATTAGCACATGCTCTCTTGTGTTTCTATGAAGCAATTTCATTTGGAATTTTTCCAGAGTTTATTTGGTTTAAAAATGAATTATTATTGCTTTTTTTCTTCTGATACTACTCTTGTTTTATTTTATCTTCTTCTACTTTTCTGTCTCCATCTGTTTTCTGTTCACCATTTATGTTTCGCTAGAAGACTATAGAGCCAAAAGAGGTACTTTTGTATTTTTCTCTACCAGAAACATTAAGTGGCATGCATTAAAAAAAACATTTTATACTACTATTTATTCATTTCTCCAGAGATAAGGTTAAGTAGCTACAGAGTAATTTAATAAGCTTGGACTGTTTGAAATCAATGTTTTATTCTAGTGTTTTATTTTATAGCCATAAACACTACTGCTTTTGACAAATTGGTTTTAAGAAATGAAAGAATAACAGATGTCTTGCAGCCCTCACCACCAACAGCTGATTTGGTTAGCAGTCAATACTGTAAAATTCCTTTGTGTCTATAATTATTCATGTAATTACAGGCATGGTCTGGCCATCCTTACCAAAATCAATCTTAAGAGCTGGGCACAACCTAATGGAAATGCTAATGAAAAGTCAGCCTTGGCTAATGTAACCTCTGTCAGTCTCCAGAAATAACAAGGGTTATTGGCTGCAAAAGCTGGGGAACCTGGGCAGCCTCTATGATGCTTGAGTTTGACTGAATTGAAAGGTGCTAGTTTTTTGAGGTTCTGTATGGATACTGCTGGTAGGTCTTGATGATTGTCAGAGATATGATTATGTAAATCTATGTTGGTTTTTCTATAGAAAATTATACTGGCATCTGAAATACTAGCATTAGACACTGGGGTAAATCTTGTGTTGCTGGATCCACTATCTTCAATGGCTAAAATAGTACTGGAATCTGTCAGTCTAATGCCAGCTTAGACTGGTTTATGTGGGCTGTGAAGTTGTACCTTTGCTGCAATATAGTTTCTTGTGTATTTTCTAGTCATGAAAAGATCTATATGCTTGACCACTTTCTGTAAACATCTGCATCACACAGGCATTTACATATCTATCTGTATATTTGCCTTGGAGCAGACATGAGTTTATGCTCTAAACTTTCTTTTGGAGTACTTATTTCAATCCTAGGCTCACAAACACCCTGTGATTTATCTCAGCGCTCAAGATTTTTAAGTAAGCTCCTGTATGGTAAAACTTCACTGCATCCCCGTCTCACCATTCCTCCTGCTCTCACTTTGTGTGTGATTTGCTTATAGGCTATCTGCTGCTTGCTTACAATGCAGTTTTGCACCAGTGCATAAAGCCCTGATCTTCTCTAGTAGATGAAATGTCCTCTCAGATTCATGCTTCCCCTGAAATGCTTATACTGCTTTCCAGCATAAGTACAAAGTGCTTTTGTTTACAATATCTTGTTGCATCTGTCATAATTTCCTCCATTCTATATTTTGAAATGGTATAGCCTCCACAAAGATTTCTCCATACCTTGTAAATGGCAATGACCACAATGGTTAGGGCAGGGTTGTGCAGCTGCAGACTTACCACATCCCACTTTCAGATTGCCTAGGTGCCTTATGATTTTAGTTTGAATTATTTTTGTTAGTTGTCCTTTTTTTTTTTTTCTTATCACACCAGTTTAGTGTATACTGTTCATGTTTGTTTTTATTACTTTTTTTGTTGCTTGTTACCTTAGCAGTTATTCTCTTCTTTCACAGGTTTACTGGCAAGGTCTTGAAATGGAAGGAGCTGAGTTGCAAAGGTAAAATCTTTCTGGAGCTGCAAGTTCCATCAATGTAATTCAGTCTATACTATGCAGGTCCAGAAGAGGGCCACAAAGATGATCAGGGGGCTGAAACACCTCTCCTATTAGGACAGACTGAAGGAGCTGGGGTTGTTCAGCCTAGAAAAGAGGTCTTCTGGGGAGACCTCATAGCTACCTTCCTGTACCTGAAGGGGGCCTACAGGAAGGCCGGAGAGGGGCTGTTTACAAGGGCCTGGGTACGAGGGGTAATGGGTTTAACTTAGAGAAGAGGAAATTTAGACTAGATATCAGGAAGAAGTTCTTTATCTTGAGGGTGGTAGAACAGTGGAAAGGCTTCCCAGGGAGGTGGTTGAGGCCCCATCTCTGGAGATATTCAAGGTGAGGTTGGACAAGTCTCTGAGCAGCCTGGTGTAGTTGAGGGTGTCCCTGCTCACTGTAGGTTGGCTGGACTAGATGACCTTTGGAGGTCCCTTCCAGCCCTAACCATTCTATGATTCTATGTCTCTCCTTAGCTTTCACAGCATCTGAAATCAAAAGGGACAAAGACAAAGCATTTATAGAACACTGTGAGAAAGTAGAAGTAATTTAGGCTTTCTGGAGAAAAAGAAGCAGGAGAATAGCCTTTGTCTGGAATACATAATGACTTACTTCCTGTCTTTTCTTTATGAGAGTTTTTTTTAGGAAAATAAGAGTAACAGACATCCCCAGTATGACATAATAGATAGATCTTGTGTACCAAACAGATACTCAATGATTATGTTAATTACACTGTTTCATGGTCTTGGTTTTGTCAAGTTACTCTGCAAAGCAGAATAAAAATGTGGAAGAATATAGAAGTTAGTTTGTTTGATTTTTTTACAAGTCTTTTGATATGGTTCTTTTGAGATCAGTCGTGGTATCTTAGGAATCAATCCTTTGGAAGGATGTTTGTTAGAAGCAGGTACTAACAAAATTGTTTCAAAAAGGGCATTATGGAAAATTAGAAGCCTGAACTGTGCTGAGCTTTGATTTCAGGCCTGAAAATTGTGTTTTTTACAGCTAGCACTTGGCTCTCAGCTTTGCAAATCCAAGTCACCACAGAAATGTAAGTTGGAACACTGTGGATTAGCACTGGGAAAACTGAACTGTAACTACTATACTGTAAGATACTATACCATTGCTAGGTATACAGGGACAATACAGTGGTGTACACTGGACGCCTCAGAGTATGACAAGGTATTGAAATGTGCTTTGGGCAATGATGTAGTGGTATGGTGATAGTAATAGAAAGGTGAGCTGGTCTTTGAGCAACACTGCAGGTGCTCTTAAGAATGTGTTATTGTGAACATAATAAAAATATTTTACTATGCCAGCTAGTATCAGTATAGACAACTTGTATAGTGATTCACATAATCCATTAAATCCCAGTATATGTAGATAGAGTGATACATATAAAAGGCAGCTTGCACACTGGTACCTGTTAAGTATCAATGCTTGTATGAGGAATAGTGAGTGATACGCTATCAACATGCGGCTTTATTGAGCAGCATTGAACTTGCCTGGTGCAACACTTACAGACAGGATCTCCCTTTCAAAATCTTATAATCTTACTAAAAGGCAAATTCTAGGAGAGTGGAGCATGATCTGGGGGGCAAATGAGGGAAAAGAAATTAATCCTTTATGTGTCTGTTTGTGCCACAAGGCTGTTTGTGTGCCATCATAATTCAGAAGCTGCTATTGACAAGAACAAATAAATAAATATGTATGCACATCTGCCTAGGTGTTTTGGTTTCATCATTCTTAAAGTTAATTACAATTAAAATGAGTAAAAACACATTGCTTGCCCTCTCCATTTTATAATTTTTAATTTTCCGTATAGGTCACCTGAGCCCTTCCTCATACACTATGCTATTATCCAGAAAAATTATGAAAACACCATGATGTTAAAACAAGAACAATAATCACTGTTATTCCTGGAGCACTAAGAATAACGGCGTTTATTGTCCTTGTGCTGACATTGTTTCTCTGTTACTGTTCTGACTTAATGCTTTGTGCTCTTGTTGCTCCCACCCCAGTGAGCTTTCAGTGCGCGTTTAGTTACTAACCCTTTAAGGGCCAAAAGCTTTGATTTGTTGTTGCAAAATCTAATGCAATGTAAAATGAGGTAAAACACAAGCCCTTTTAGATCCCTGTGATAAAGAAGTCTTCAGGGGGTGCCTCACATTGTGCAAACTGTGGACAGATGGAAATTGGATGTATTGAGAGCTACTCCAGGGAAGAGTCTGTCAAAAATGGGAAGAAGGAAATAAATTTGAGAGAGGAAAGTCTCCAGACTGAACAATGTGCTTTATATGGATAAATAGGTGGCAGTAAAACAGTCCTAGCTTAGAAGTTTGTAGGAACGTGCAGTCAGAGAAAAATTTGCTCTTAGATTCAGTATACAGGAGAAAAGAATGCTAGAAGAATAGGTAATTTTCTTTCTGTCAGTCCCTCTAATGAGCATGAGAATAGAAATTGAATCACACTTATAAAACAAGTTAAATTAATGCTTTCCAGAAAAAAAAAAAAAAGGACATTCTTTCTTTTCTCAGGCAGGAGCTGTCAAGCACCCTCATCTCAAAGTTAAGAGAAATCTCTGCAGATAGAAAGTGTTTCATATCCCTAGCACTGCTACCCCTGATGTACCAGGAGCATGGAACAGATCCTATTACTGCTTCTCTTTTCATCCCCTAATTTCAACTGATGCATGTCACTGAAACCCCTTTTATCTGCTTTTTCCTATTATCACCTCTTTTTCCTTAGCTGTAAGGCTCCTAGAGAAGACAGTCTCACAGTACATTATTATTACTTATGGTAAATTGAGGCCTTTTGGCACTCCTGAAATAAATATACTCAAGTAGACTAGTTACTGTACATTTATGTAAAATATATATTTTTTTAACTTAGGATAAAGGTAATTCAAAATACCTTTATCAGTTCTGACAAATCAGGGTTTGCACTTCCATATTTGCTTTTTCTTTTCTGTTATGGAAATTACTCTGCTTTGTTTCTTGCCAGATGTGCGAAAATCTACCATTTGTAGCTCCATATAATTTTACAGATCAAAACTTATGGCTCATGTTCATAAAGATTCTCACATACAGTTGTGAGGTGTTTGGTATTTTGTATGCTTAAAACTTTTGACTTATCGTTTAGAGATTAGCTTTGTTGGAGGGAAATGGTTGTAGATTGATGGCTGTTGGTGCTTCTGTACTGCTGTGGGTAGATTAATGTAAAAGTATGTGCTCAGGTTGTCCCCTAGTGGCTGCCCAAGAGAAGATCTAACCATAAATTTCAGAACAAATGTTGCTGCTATTGGATTAGTGCAAGTCCTTGCAACTTTTCTTTCTGCAAGGATTTGATAACAGGATCTCAAAATTATCAACCTCTGTGTGATTTCCATTCTAGTGACAGAAATTGAAAACCTTTTTCTTATCTCTTCCCAAATTATGCCTTGCAATAACATCCTAAATTATGTTTATGGAGGGTCTTTATTGATAGAAAAAACAATTCCACAGCTCTAGGGTTTTTTTTTTCAGGGATGAAACAACCTGAAAACTGACATTCAGTTTTCTACTGTACTTCTATCCTCTGTCCTACTGGTTTCAGTGCTTTGCCCTGAGTACAAGTGTGTCTTCTTGGAAGAGAACAAGTCTAGTGGGAGATGGGAGACAATTTCTCCCTCTAATTCTGCAAGAGAGCATTCTGTTCTCCTTCCTGAAGCCCCACAGGTTGTGGTGAAGATAACCTCTCTATGGTAGTGAATGAGGGTCTTGTAAGTGCTGTCAGGGCTTTTGACTCTTCTACTGACCTGAGAGAGGACTCAGACTGAGATATCTTGGGAACAATGAGTTTCTGAAGATGCTGACACTGGTATTCAGATCACTGTAATAATTTGTATTAAATTATATAACAGAGTTCTTTGTTATTTTAAAATGGAAGCTCCATGTATAAGACAAATAGAAATAGAAAAAGAAATCACATGGTACTGAAAAGAAAAAAATATCAGGCATCAGACAATGCCTAGATTTTCTAGTTTTTTTTCAAGTATGAAAATCTACCTGTTATTCAAGCCACAGTTAGAAAGGCAGTTAGAATGCATTATTTCTCATCCAAATGTGTACTTATTATCTCTGTTTCACAAATGGTGACTGCTGAGGCAGAGAGCAGTTAACTGAGTTACACAAGGTCACACCTCAAATCCCCACAGAAGAGAAACAAACGCATCGTTCAGTCCTGTGTCCTCTGGACCACTGGTTGTCCGTCCTCAAGGAAAGCTTGTGTGTTGGTGTTAATTATAAACAGAATAAAAGTAACAATATTACAACAAGTGATTACTCTACAAACATATTCAATGTGATACTGCAAGTTTAATGGGAAAAAAACATTAAATTAAACTAAAAAAAAAAAAGAATTAGATTCCTCTGAGCCAATGTGTAACATGAGAGCAAAAGTTATATTATTTGCATTTTTACAGGACTGCCCAGAAGAAAGGAGCATTAACAGGAAGCAGAGAGTGTATGGCAGTGGGGAATGTCCTCTAGTTATTGAACGTTGATCCAGAAATAATCCAACAGGACTGGAAATATATCTTTTTATTCCTTTTTGCAAAATCAACAGTCATGTACAACCACACCTATGAGACTAACATAAGGTTTTAATATTTTCTGTTGTAACAAGAAGCTAGTGTTACTGTTTTCACTAAGGCATGTTGCATTTTTTCGAATATAAATTCAAATTCCCCCAAAGTATTCACTGAAAAAATCTATACTCATGTGTATTTGTAGGATGATAAAGGAGGCAGATTGCTACATCTGACGTTAGCAGGCAACATAGTTTAATAATCACAAAATACCTCCTAAATGATACTTAGTTATTATTCGGCTCCTGACAGTTAGTCTTTTTTGCACTTTGCTTTCTCTCAACTACAGCAGCTTGGTCTCCCTCCTAAGGGGGTACCGTTGCTTATCTGCCAGTTGCCAGAGGAGGAGAAAGAGGAGGTCAAGACAATTTTCTTCACCAAGATGTTAAGAAGCCTCCATTCATCAATCCACAGCTCCCCCTACACCCCCCCAACCTCCAGGCAATTGGACAAGAGGGTAGCCACCCCCCGGGGCGACCAGCTGGGGTGTCACAACACCCACAGTCAAAACATCCCTCCAGCGTTCCACAAACAGCCACCACCAAGACCTCAGCCGGAGGGAATCTCTGTGATCCCACAGGAAGGAAAACTCCATGCAGCAGAACCCCAACATCCACAGAGCACGAAGAAAGTTTGAGCATTTAGTATTAGTGTTTTTTGAGAATTCCTGCAGAAAAAGAACATCTTCCCTCTTCCAGATCATGATCTGGGGTGTTAGCTGCTTACTCTCTGTACATGACATTGCTTCCAGCTGGCACTGTCACAACATGATCATCCTGAGAGTACAAGATATGCATGATAACAAAACTAGTAGTGGATTTCAATTTGTTACTCTCCTACTGAACAATCTAAAAAGAAAATCTAGAAGGTAGGGTTTTGAGTTTTCTGCCTCCTCCCCCAGGATGCATTTCTTCCATTGGAAGAAACAGTTTGTCTCCTTCAAAGAGGAAATAAGAATTACTACTGATGATGTCTTATTTTAAAAGTTCACAGACTGATAGGCAAATGGATATAAAAAGAGGTTGTATAAAATTTAGTGCAACTGCATATATATTGAGAAATAGATCACAGGAAAATGAAGCTTTAAAAAATGTATAGTAGTCTGAGCTCTTTCCCAACTATGAATTTACAGACACACACACACACACACACACACACACACACAAAGAAGCTGTACTGCAAAAGATACACTATGAAAGTGCACAGAAGTTTAACAGCATAAGGCTGGATCTTTAAGATCAACAAGCCTGGTTGGAACACTTCTATCCATACTGGTCTTCTGTTTAAAAAACAACAACTTTTCAATAAAATTCAGGTTGTTGTGGGGTTTTTTTAGATACCAGGTTTTGTGGGAAAGGGCTTCCTTCACTCCAGAAAAATTGCATGAATATTGTAAAGCTGATAGGAATAGACTAATAGATTATGTATTGGAAAATGATACCTTTGGAACATTTGCAGGGTTTGTGTCTTACTGTCCCAGACTATGTGGACAGATGGACTTCAATTCTAGTGTGACATTATGGCAAGAGATTCCCTCAATAACAAATGATACATTATCAAGGCTAAAGATCATCATGACATATGGTTAACATTGTCTGAGAAGGCAACCTTCTAGATGAGAATAGGAGAAATGAAGCATTTAAAGTACATCATCTATCTGGGCAAATGATAAATTGATATAATGAAGCATACTGAATAGAATTTTAAGATCTTATGTTTGGGTCAGGTGAAAGAATTTCACTGTATGCTGAGAAGTTTTTGAAATAAGATACAGGTTAAAAGAAAATTGCTTTATTAGAACCATAAAACTACTTATCTCTTGCAGAAAATAAAACCTCTGGGGTAGTGGTTGGAAAGTTAAAGTTCCGCTGAACTGGCAGAAACAAAAATTTTGAACAAAAAAACCCATGAAGAATAAATTTGCAATTGCATGTGAAATAAATCAATGTACTGTTGAAAGGCATAATGTAACTATTAGTGAGTCACTTAGTGACTACCACTTTGGAAAATTAACCAAAGGGAATGAAAATATGTTTATGCCACTTCATTCTTACAAAAAAATATTAATCTGTTGTAAAGATCTACTCTCCCAAATGGCTTTTTTTTCTCATACTTAAAATGGCTGTTCCTGATAATCTAGTATTGTTGACAGTACAAGGAAGAAAGATGGAGTAAATAACATTTGATATCGGAAGCTTCAAATTTTATATAGAGTTTTAACAATCTTCAGAAGAAGGTGAGAAAATATTTAATACTTTAACTTGCAGAATTCACCACCAGCGTTCCCATATCCAGATGACATTGTGAATGACCAGCTTCAATATCTGTAAATGCAATTTTGTTATAGAAATATGGTATCTTCTGTCTGATTTTTAATTTTTTGTTTTGTTTTACATTTGTATTCAATAATACTCCACAGTGTCATAATAAAGGGCCTTTTGCATGGTAAAAATAGATAGTTAAAAAAATTGTAAGAGAGCATGTTCCCATTAAAGATATCATAAACTGTTCAAAATGTTAGTATTGGCCTGATATTCACAGAAACTGAAATTTTACAAATGTAGGAACACATGAATGATAAATAAATGTTATTGTAATGAGTCAGCTTTATGCTGAAGGTCTACAAATTTGTGAGGCACAAATAATTATTTTCTATTAACCTTATTTATTATTTCTAATATTAAAACACCTTGGGGAACATCAAATTAAAATTATATCCCGTGGTATAGTGAAGACAATCAAATGAGATTTTTTTTTTTCATTAAATGTGTAAGATGGAGCAAAGTACTGTAAGGTATTGTGGATACTAAAACATGAATTCAAGAAAGACATCAACTCAAGAAAAAAGCATCCATCCAGAACTAGTAAGCACACTGCTACAATATGTCGTGCAGGGAATGTCTCAAATGCAGCGTGATGAAATCTAGAAAGTTATTCCTCTGAAACACTATTATCATGTGCTTACTTATATGCTTATAAGTAACTGCTCCTGGTCTCTATCATATTGAGGCTGCTGGGCATAACAGACTTCTGGTCTGCCCTATGAAGGATGTCCTTATAATCCTACTCCCCACATGTTCCATTTAGATAGCAGCTGCCAGGTGTGGAATTTGAACCAAAGCTTTTTAGCTGAGAAAATATGTTGATTTATCCTTTAAAAAATGCTGTGTATAGCTTCAGGAAAATTATTTATAACATATATAATTAATTTATTTCCTCATGTTATTATTAAGGAATCTAAAAGACACACCTCGAGTAGCTTTGTTGCAATCTAATCACAGCAAAATAACTTTGAGAGTATTTATTAAACAGTGGTGCCTTGTGCCAGAAACTTCACTACTGTGACTTATCCCAATATATCAATTAAATTGATGCAACTCAAGATCACTAGTTTTTTTTTCATCACTTCATCACTTTTTCATCACTTCAGAAGTGAGGGAAGTTACAAGTTTTCAATAATTTAAAGATGTATTTTTTCCTAAATCACATTTATTTAATATACTATTAATTAATGGTGTAAAAATGTCACTAAAGTTAAAGGGAGTGCTTTGAAGTAATAAAATAGTAAGAAATTTAATGTTATAAATGGATTTTCTCCTATAATGTTTCAGCCTACTAGGATAAAGCCAATTCTGAAACCTTCTTGTAAGTCATTCAGCTGATGGAGGATAATAATTGCTTCAGTCACTATAGTTTAAATGATCAATAGAGGTACATTTGATAGAATAGACTGCAAAGTTTTATTCACCACCATTTGAAGTGATTATGTTAGTCCAAGAAATGGAAAAGCAGCATGTTGAAGAAATTTACAGATGACTTAACATGAGCCAGCAGTGTGCCCAGGTGTCTAAGAAGGCCAACAGGATCCTGGCTTATATAAGGAATTGCACAGTCAGCAGGAGAAGGGAAGTTATTGTGCCCTTGTACTTTGCTCTTGTGAGGCCTCATCTTGAGACCCCCTGAAGGGGGCCTACAGAAAGGCTGGAAAGGGGCTGTTTACAAGAGCCTGTAGTGAAAGGACGAGAGGTAATGGGTTTAAATTAGAGACGAGTAGATTTAGACTAGATATCAGGAAGAAGTACTTTACCTTGAGGGTGGTAGAACAGTGGAATAGGCTCCCCAAGGAAGTGGTTGGGGCACCATCTCTGCAGATATTCAAGGTGAGGCTGGACAAGGTTCTGAGCAGCCTGGTCTAGTTAAGTGTGTTCCTGCTCACTGCGGGGGGGCTAGACTAGATGACCTTTGGAGGCCCCTTCCATCCTGTAGTTACCCACATCCTCCTTTTTGTCCTTTTTGAAGATTGGGACAACATTGGCCTTTCTCCAGTCCTCAGCCACCTCTCCTGTTCTCCAGGACCTTTCAAAAATGATGGA